>JAVJIF010016161.1:0-120561 GCA_038442645.1 Agave tequilana | reverse complement strand
TTTGGTGCTTGCTTACTTTTGATCCTTTGCAACGATTAACTTTGGCTTGAAGGCAATCGAAGCATAACATATAGGATCTTCTCCATTCTCATGCTAAACTAAAAATTAAGGTGCAAGGTAAAACTAATTTAGAAATGGCTATCCATCACCATAAGCCATCAACAGCACTTATAAGGACAAGATAAATTCGAAACTATCGGAGTCATTTAGAATTACAAGCTCCTAAGAGGAAAGTAGAAGAAAAAAAATTAAAGAATACGAATGTAACTTTAGATTAAATAAAGTAATAATAAAAGAAAAGAAATAACACTTATACCAGTGTCACTCTCGGTTTAGCCTTCACTCTCATTCTCTCATGAAACTCTTCTATCCTCTGAGTTACATAAATAAAAACAAAATTACATTGAAAATAAAAAAACCTACACTAAACTAAAACAAAAATCTAGCCTAGAATCAATCTCTGCTCAGTCGTGCCTTTGCCTTCTAAAGTGGTGGTTTTTTATAAGTTGAAATGAATAAGGGAGAGCATCCTTGAAGATGAAAGCAAATCACTGGCCGAACAAAAAAGATCTTCTAGTAAGGTTAGAGATAAGATTGGAAATATAGACAAAATCACTTGTCCAACAGAAAAGATCTTCTGATAATATCTCTTTTGATTTTGTAACCCCCCGATCCTACATGCATGTGTCACAATATCAGTACTTGATATGACGTACAAATTTGATTTACTTTTTGGTTATCAAAATGAACTGATTTCAGCTCCAAACATTATTTTACAATAGTTTAGATTTTTCAGAATTTGTTAGAATTTTTTTAGAGAATTTTGGAAGGTCTCCGAATTCAATGTCGACCGATACTGACAATCGGCTTTAAGATTTTTAATTAAAAAATAAGAGTTGAGTTTCTAGAATCTGCTTCCATATTATTCTTCAAAATCATATTTTCTACTTTTAGATATTTTGGAGATTTTTCTGAATTAGTCAAAAATCTAGTTGATCCGGTGTCGACCAGTATCGCTGATGCATTCCAAGATTTTTATTTACAAATCAGACTAAATTTTTTGAATCTGATTTCACATTAATCCTCCATGTAATATTTTCTGTTTTATGAAATTTTTAAGAACAATTATGAACTAGTCAAATTTTATCTAAATTAAATAATACTAAATAATATCTTTTCTTTCTTTTTTCTTTTCTTTCTTTTGTTTCTTCTTCTCCAATTTTCTCCCTTTCCTTCCCCTACAAACCAACGGCCCCTAATCGACTTCTCCCTTATGGTGTCTCTCACACATCTTCTAATTCTCTCCCTCATACTCTCTAATCACTCTCTCTCTCTCTCTCTCTCTCTTACTCTTTCTCGCTTATCTCTCAATCTCTCCCTTCCTCTGCCAAGACCCATCAGCCAGCACCTTCGCCGTCGACCAACTTTGATGAGCTCCCATGATGGCTACTCTGGCTATCCACCAACCCCAACCCTCACTCCCCATTTCTTTCTTCTTCCTCTCCTTCTTCAATTTCTCCTACTCTTCTTCCAAAATTTAACTCCATCTATTCCACCTCCTTCTTCCCAGACCACCACCACCCATAACTCCCATCACCTCCATGTACTTAACCATCATCACATTAACTTCACCACCAACATCCATTTCCACCACCACCATCATTCAATACCACATCCACTCTCTCCATCACTTATTTCCACCAACATCACCAATTCATTATCACGATCACCCAATCCACCTCCACCATCCCCACCTAAGCCCAGTTTACCAGCTGGCTGATAATCGCCGGCCAGGGCCGCTGCTGCCTCCAGCTACACCCCCCTGCTTCTCTCTCTCTCCCCCTCTCTCTAATTCTCTCTTTCTCTCTATTAATTATGATCCCAAACCCATTGGAACCCAAACCCAATAATCATTACCCAATAACCCAATTAAGTTAATTGGGTTTGGGTTTTGAATCCAAACCCTACCCGTTAGCAACCTGACCCGCATCCAAAACCAATTAAAGTAAAATTTCATAAAACACCCCTATTAAATAATAGTTATTGCATTTGGAATATTATAAATTACATTTTTAATTTATTTTAATGATTTTAGTGTTCGAGCGATAGCTGGAGCATCCGGAGTCCAATTTGGATGATTCTCAAGCCTTTGCGATTGTAGAAAGAGAGCTACATTCCCGTAATCACTTTATAAGTGTTTTCTTTAATAAATTGTAATTAATCATACTGAATGAAATTAATTGATTGCCTTATTTAATAAATCAAGATTATTGGTAAAAGATTGTAATTACTATCTAATAAGCTATAATTATTAGAAAATCACTGTAATTAGAATATGCATGATTGTTTCTTAAACATAATTAATAAGATAATAATTTATTTTATTTCTTGATTTATTATAAAATATAGTTTGATTATCTAAATATCGAGTAAATATTAGATGGTAGATAAAAGAAACTCAGGATTAATAGGTTAATAATTTTAATAAGTAAACTAATAAATAAATTTGTAATTAAAATAAATAATTATATATAATTTTATTATATTGATTATTATGATAAATATGGATATCTGACACATGATTACGTTAGTGATATTTTCCTAGTATGTCCACTATTACCTGACTCACACTGGACACTATTATTTATATATTTTGATATCAGTTTAGACAAATTACATGTATTTGTATATTCATGTATATTTATTATACGGATACTCTATTATACTAAATACTATTATTCATGTACTTGTAGCACCGTGACATGGATATATTATCAAACAGAATATTATTATTTCATGTACATCTATCACCATTACACAAATACTGTCACATTGGACACCATTATTTCATGTTCATGACCACTGATACACGTATACACAATTCCACTAGATACCATTATTACATATAGTTGTATCACCACTACACGAATATATTGGCCCAAAGGCCCTTCACTCTAGTTTTAATGATGATTAACTCATGTAGTTATAGTACTAATAATCTTGTATCTATTTAGTTTCAGATATTTAATCGAGATCTTAGTCGGTGTTTAGCTTCAACAAAAGATTCGAAGTCCAGTCTTGAAGCTAGCATGTGCTGATTCAATAGCTCACGCATCAAGGTCACATTAAGTACTCGAGAGGAGTCTAGCTCTTTGGATCAAGGTTTGGACCAAGTCAAGATGGAGAAGAAGATTTTCTAGAGAAGATTTTCTAGACTAGATTCTATATTTGTAAGTGTTAAAATTTATTTTTTAGATAAAATGTAAAGGATAGATTAGTTGTAGATTGATCAAGCTCATACACACACATAAAATTTATATGTATTTTCATAAGAATGATTTTGAATTTAGATAATACTGTTTTAGTTTTGAGCTTCAAAGAAGATATCTTTATATTTCATTAATAGAGTTCATCAAAACAAGTTTACGTATTTTATATGTGTTTTGAATTTCATTCATACATATTGATGGTTCAAATGTTTAGAAAAACTTATTTGATGTTTCTATATCATGTGTTTAAGTTTTGTATTTATCAAAACTTATTTTAGAGCTTATTGTCAAAAACATAGATATTTCATCTTATATGTGTACTGGAATATTTCCATACACGCTATGCTTCATATGAGTTTTAATATCATGTTTTTGTATTTGAACAAGTTTTGAAAAAATCGGTTTCTCATTTCAAAGTAGATTTTTGTAAAATACAGGTTTTTTTTTTAAAACTAAATTTCTATATCATAAAAATAGTTCAACTTATTTGTAATATGTGTTGATTTTTTATCACACATATTTGGATTTCAAAGTATTTCAATGAACTGATTTTTGTTGATTTTATGAGATTTTATAGGATATTGAAAGACCAAGTTTTAATCCCTAATAATCCCTGACCTGGCCTTCTGGTGGTCGACCGACCGGTTGACCGGACCAGAAGTTAGTTGACCGAGCGGTCGACCGATGTGCACAGAGACGTGCACAAGCCTGGCTTGAGGGCCAATTGATCGGTCGATCGAACAATCCAGAGAGTTTACTCTCTCTGTCTGACCTCGGTCGATCAAGCGGTCGACCAGCTAGAAAGTAGTGCTCTCTGGTTCTAGCCTCAGTCGACCGACCGGTCGACCGAAAGGTCAAGACCTGGGTGCGGTCAACCGATAACCCCAAAGTCATAAATATGACTGTTGGCCGTCAACCGACAGGTCATCTGGCTTGGGGAGTTGCCCCAACGACTAGTTTTTGTAGCTTTATAAAAAGGGGCTATTTTGGCTAGTGTTAAACAAGATTTTGGAGAAATTTTTCAAGAGTTTATTTTTCCATCTTCAATAGAGTTTTCCCAACAAGTTTTTACCGGTTCATTACCAAATCTTTATCAAGAGTGATTCCCTTGAGTTTTCAAAAGCATTTTCTTGAGCGTTTCATTTTCAATCTCACACAGCTTGTGTCTTTCATTGTCATATCTATCCTGCAACACCCCAGCTTATTAAACCCTAATTTAATAATATAAATTTTGATTTATTAAGTTAATTGAGTGTGTAATGAATTTCAATAATTATGGGGATGTTAAGTGGTATGTATGAATATACCTACACTATAGTTATTATGTAACTAGTACTTCAATGTGTAGATATACTAGTATTATGCTTGAAATACATGTATTTACCAAGAGAAAAAAATAACCATGAAAAAGTTTTCTATGATTTTAATGGAGGAGTAGGTGTGCATGGGAGGGGAGATCAAGGACCTAAATCTTCTTGTTTTGGGAGATTGGACACATGGATGAAAGGGGATGGGAAACTTGTAAAATTTTAGGGGTATGGATCTTAAAAGAGTCCATAGAGAATTCACCTCTTCATCCTCTTCCTAGAGAGGATTTCTCCATGGCAAAACCCTAGAAACTCAAAGATCTAACCTCATCTCTATTCCTCACTCTCTCTATTTCTCTCACCTACTTTTCCTCTCTTCTCCTTCTCTCTCTCCCCACTTGGGCCCAGATCTGCACGCGCAGGTCGCGGCCGGCCAGGCAGTGGCCGGCTAGGCACGGTCGGCCGGAGTTTGGATGTGAAGGTGAGTAGGTTTCTTCCTTCTTTTCTCATTTCTCAATTTTTCATCTCTTGTAATTCCTAAATCTTGATCTCTTGATTTTGAGTGGACTTTCTCTTAATCTATTCATGCAAATTTTTTCATGAAATTTCATGACTTATTGAAGTATGTAATGGTAAAATTTTAATCTTAAGATTAATGGGTTAATCCAATTGCATATAATTGATGGATAAAAATGTGACATTGTAGGGTATATCATGTGGTGAGGGAGTATATAAATTTTCAGATTTGGGCTTAAATCTCATCATTGAAATTTCAATCTCATATCATGCTTTGATGGTGATGAAATTTTAATTTGAATAATAGGTGATATTTATTCTTAATCAATATTGTTCCTTCTTAAATTGAATCCCATCCTTAAAAGAATTATGGGTGAGATCAAGTTTATAAACCCCTCCTAACCATTAGTGTAGATTGAGATTTTTGAAGCTTCTTACACTTGTGATGGTTGAGCCTCTTGCCATTCTTACATAATAATTATGATACCAAATCAAAAATCTGATTTTTGTGATGTTAGTGAGATAAAAAGAAAATTTTATGGTATGAGTTAAACTATGAAGTTGAAGGGGGTTTAAAGAGAGGATAATGATAAATTAAGTTATGTTAGAATTATGAATGTTCTTATGAAATTTTCTCATGATCAAAATTTTAAATACTAAAGTTCATAACTTGTTTATGATCCAATTAAGGTGAAAACGCAAAGAAAAAAAGTTGAGAAATTCGTAATTCGAAGCACTTTTGAAATAGTAGTACAAAACTGTTAAAGTCTGTCAAGATCTAAAATCTGAAACTTAGGGTTTCTTTCATATGGGTATTTAGAATGAAATAGATCATGTAATATACTGTTGGAAAGAAAATTGAGTCTACTTTCCAACGGCTCCTGCGTGTCCCAATCAAAGGTCTGTACTGAGAATTATCGCTAAAACATGACAAACTAGTCGAAGATACCGAGTTGCAGAATTTTAAATGTCTAGAAGATTTTCTGTTTATTAGAGATGTTCATGCGAATTTAGCTGGTCATGTAATATACCGTTAAAAAGATTAGTATTCAATAAAAATTTCTATATCTTATTCTTATATCAAAAAGAGGAGTTATGATAAAAACATCTTCGATTGTTAGGGAGGTCAAACCCGATGAATTTATATTTAGGTGAGATCTATGTGAAATTATTGAAATTTTATATACAGGCATGTTGTGCTGAGCCTAGAACTAAACACATTTCTTCCAATAACGCATGTTATGAACGTGGGTATATCATAATTATTTATTAAAATATTGACCCTTTATAATAATGTCTCATTAACGATGTTGCATATACACTCGGTGTGTTGACAATTATCCTCAGGCTTAAATTTACTTTTAGTCTTACTGACAATGGAGAATTATTGTGTTATAGACTCCAATAGACATATTTCACCCTAACACATAACCCTTTCTATGCCTAGTAAACTGGACTATGAATAGAATATTTATTGGCAAATAGTCAGTGGAAGAATCATGAAATGCCGAAAGTTACTGGTGAAGATTATAGTCCTATCAATTTTAACTAATTGATAAGTGCACAAGTTAACGGTCAATACTAAATTATACTGGTAGTAAACTAATAGAGGAGTGAACGTGGATATTAATTGAAAAGAAAGATTTCCTTGGTGTAATATCAAAATTTAGGAAATCAGAATGATAAGATTGGTAGTATCAAGATCGGTATTGGCGGAAACCCAAACAGTTTCAACTCAATTCATGAATAAGTGAGGATAGTTGTTATAGATATATATATAATCTTGATTGCGACCTCGTATCAAAGAAATTTAAGTACTAACGGCTTTTTAGGTCTTATTAAATTGCACGTTAAATTAAGAAAGTTATATTTCAATTAACAAGTAGGCAAGAAATTTCCTCCTCTTTATAGTCTCAACTTACCTATCCGTCTAGCCAGGCTCTCTGAGCAAGTAATATCTTTGGATACAGATAATGTATGTCCCATAATGTAACTAAACTTAAGACATACTTGAAGTGATTACTTTCAATCATATGTATTACATCTTATCAATTCTTATTAAGTCCCCTTTATTTTATTGAGTATAATGTCTTCCAATACGCCATGGGTTAAATAGTACTTGTGACGTTTCAAATTATTCTACTTTTTATGGACAAATCCAAAATCTATTTAGAGCATCACGTAGAAAGTACCCATATTATATATACACATATACAATGTTATAAGAAAAAAAGGGATAGTTTCACCACCTTATTGTTAAGAGAGTGTTTATTACGGCAAATTGGTATTTACACTAAACGTGGATAGTCTTTGGAGTATTAGACACTGAACCAATATTGAATTCTTATTCACCATGAAACGTATAGTAAGGCAGGCTTAGAATTGAACATATGTTTTGTAATAAGTATTGCATTTAATATGAATCTATTCTAAGTCTTTTAACCATTCTCTCTCTTTTAAACTCCAACTTAGAGAGTGGTTGTTGATAAGTTGACTAAAATAATGTAAGTCTTCAAATTAGTTTTATAACGAATTTTAAAGATATAATGTTGGGAACCTAAGTAGTAAATTGAGAAAATAGAAAGTCATGAAAAGTTGCTTCCTTTTGGCATAACGAGTGATATATATAAAAAAAAGCGTTACATATATATATGAATTGTAATACATGTCTAGTATAATAATTCATGTGACTATACAGTGCTGTAAGCATCCCCTCAAGAATGACCTTAATAATACATGAATTTGAATGATTAATAGATTGTTATTGTTAGTGATTGGTATAATTGTTGATGTATGATTGCATGTATAATGTTGCATAATCAGAGAAAGTTTGATAATTGATTCTATGTGTATTGCCTGTGAGCATGATTTTGTATATACATGTTGAGTGTGTTTGTTAATTGTATTGTTGATCGTATTTCGGATAAAATTAATGGTATATGTATGGTTCATATTTGAGAATTAGAGTGAAAGACAGAATAAGCTGAACTTGTTGTTATAAATAACTCAAAAATATATGAACAGAATGGTGTGTAATATTTTGGCTTATATATAGTATTGCACGGACATGTTGTGTTTATATACATGTTAAGAAGGAAGGGACCGGCGGGAGCCGGTGGAAGGGGAAGACGGTGTTGTTGTCATATATAATTATGTTTAGAAGGAAGGGGCCGACGGGAGCCGGTGGAAGGGAGAAGACTGTGTTGTTTATATATATATATATATATATATATATATATATATATATATATATATATATATATATATATATATATATATATATATAATTTGAAGGAAAGGACCAGCGGGAGCTGGTAGGCGTGAAGGAGGGGAATGACATTGTGTGTTATTATTTGAAGGAAGGGGCCGATGGGAGCCGGTAGGCGCGAAGACGGGGTATGAGATGGGTCGTGTTTCATAAAGTAAGGTGCATATTCATAATGAATGGTATTGTATGCTTGTCCTTGATGTAAGACTATGGAACTTCACCTTATTATAAGAGATAATGAAATATTGTGTGATGTGTGAAAGTGTACATGTTAATCCATGCATTACTTGAAGTGTGATGTGATATTATAATATGAGAAGTATGATATGATGATACGTTATACAAGTATGGCTTGTGATGTATGTGTTATCTGAATGCATAAACTATGTTTATGACATAACTATAGTGGTTGGTGTATTATAGCGTGTAATACAAGACACGTGAGTAACACACACTATGTACACATAAGACGAGTTTAAATAACTAAACAAAAAATTATTTTATGTAACTCATAAATCTTATCACAAGCAAAGATGAAAATTCAAGAAAGAAATTAGGAACTACGATCATAAGAGTCTGATCGTCCCCAGAGATTTTAGAGACCGGGGTGTTGATTATTAAACCATGGGATGTCTCTGATTCTTTGGCTTCTTACTATTTCAGATTTCTCTTATTATTTGAATATTCATACTTCTCATTGATACATTATCATTTCCTGATTTATTCCTACTCTACTGACTGAGTTGTCGAGCTCACTCCCCCACAGACTGGTATATTATAGGTTACTTTGAGGCAGGGGTCGAGTTTATGCTGCGCGGGTTCGTTCTGAATCAATCCAATCTTTGTACTTCTGGAACAATTGTGCTTGTAAATGATACATGTTGGTTATGGGATAGATGATTAATCTTGTATATATATATGTAGAGAACTGTTGTAGTAGCTTCATTTCAAGTTGGCATTTGAGATATCTTTTATTGGGTTATGATATCAAGAAGTGTATTATCAATGTGATGATCATGACAAGTTGGAATTTATCATTTCTGAATTTCTATGGATGCCGAGAGGGGTACTCTAGAGCTTATATTATTATGTTTCTTCATAAGTAGGCGATGTCAAGCCGAAACATCTTCATGATTGCCTGGATGATTTTTGAGTTCAGTTATATGATTGGATTGAGAATAAGTAGGCTGATGTTAGCCGAAATTATTCATATTTCATTGGATATCATATCCAACCAGTAATTACAAAGGAGGTGCTACTGAAATTTTTAAGTAAATTGGAAATGATTACAATAATCGGTCGGTTTAAATGAATGTTACATAAATTGAGCATTTTAGAATACTGGGACCGTTACATATCCTATAGGATCCTTGTTTGTGAGAGTGCTTGTTGGTGATCAAGAGAAGAGATCACCAAGTGTTCCAACTATTATATTTGGAGGAGTTTTAGAGGTTGCGGTCTCGGCAAGCTTGTGGGTTCGCATGTGTTGTTCTTGCGGGAACAAGTGAGGGACTTACGGGTCTAAGAGTTCTTGAGGGAGCTTGTTGTGGGTGTTGTGGCACTAAATGATCTTGCGGGATCGATTATGGTAAAATCCTTCATAGTGTTGAAGGAGGGAACGTAGTGCAAGTATGCTCGAACCTCGAAACAAATCTCTCGTGTTTGTGATTGCTTCTCTCTCTCTCTCACTTGTGTTTTATATCTTCCATGCTCTTATTATTTATATTTATTATATGCTTGATATTCTCTTGTGCTTCATATATATACATGCTTGTTGTTGTTTGCTAATACTTATATTTAACCAAGAGAGCCATAGTAGCACCTCAACTCTTAATTTAGAGGAATCTTGAGGAGATAGTCCAGATCCCTTCACCAGGAATTCGACTACACTCTTTAGTTATACTTTGTGTGTTTGCATAATAGTTTTAGTTTGCATAATTAGTTTTAATTCTACATTAGTTTTGCATTTGATTAGATGTCACCTATTCAACCCCCTCTAGATGACTTACAATTGGTATCAGAGCTTGGTGCTCTTAATTTGGGTCTAACAACCTTGAGTTAAAGATCTTATTTTTAGCTAATCACAATATTTGTACACATACTCATGGATTTCCATGACATCTCCCATGTTTTACATTCTTGACTTTCAAAATTGAAAAGTTAAGATGTCTATGTATCATAAAACCTTTGGAATTCATATCTATTTTGTCACTATTAAGTATTCATATTTTATTAATGACAAACATCTTGAGGCTAACACAAAAGCCATCTATGCTTTAAAGTCAATCCTAAATGATGAATATTTATCTAGGGTTTCTAACTTAGATTCGACTTTTATAGTATAGAACACACTTGTCTCTCTTAGTGAATAAAAGTAATATTATATGGGGAGTGACTCGGATGATGTAAGTGATGCTTCCAACATGTACTACATGGTCCAAGGGGATGACCCCTTAAGGTAAATTTCAAAGTTAGAAGAAAATATTGACCTGCCTTATGATGAGCTTGCATCTTTTGTCAAAAACTTCTTGAAAAGTATGATTTATTACAATTGAAAATTATAAGCTGAAAATACTTCTTTGTTAAAAGAAAATGATTCTTTTAAAAATAAATTTGAATGTGTTTTAAAAGAAAATAAATTTTTGAAAAAGGAGAATATTTCCTTGTCTTCAATTTAAATGACATTTTTGAAGGAAATAATCCATTAAAAAATAAAATTATTTTGGTGGAAAAAGAAAAAGAGATTATTTTGGAAGAAAATAACTCTTTAAAAAATTATTTTAAAAGAAAAAGAAAATATTTCTAAAAAGAAAAAAATTGTTGATTCCCATGATCATCTCTCTTCTTTCAAGATTAATAATGATATTTATATTGTGAAGAAGAAAATTGATTATTTACACTCCACTTTGAGCCAATGTGCATTTAACCATAATAGGTTGGAATTCATGTTTCGCAAGAAACAAATTTCACATACTCATGCACATATCCCATGGCATGCACATCAACACCATGCTCACCCACCTCACATGTATGCTAGAGTGTACAAATGTACACATTGCGGCCGCAAAGGCCATCTTGCAAAATTTTATTTTGATAGGATAAATCATTTATATTTTGTAAATAAAAATATTTGGGTTCCTATTGTTACTAACCCCCATGGACCCAAATAGAAAATATGGGTACCAAAATCCCCACCTAGGTGTGGGGTCTCACAAAACGTGAGAGGTTTGGTACCTTGTGGTGGATGCATTTGGACCTTGAAGAAACACCTATTTGATGCATCTCTATCAAAAAAGTATGGTGGGAGGATCACATCATGTTTTGGAGAAAATAATTAGCTACATCAGTTTTGGTAACCATTTCTTTCTCCTCATTAAAATATTTTAAATATTTATATGCTTGTTTAGTAACCTAGATTCGGTCATATGATGTTCTTATAGTTGAGTTAATTGGTTGTATGCTATGCATGTATTTTTGAAAAACTTTTCAATGAATTTACATGACTATTCCTTTTGCATTGATTTATATTTTTATATGTTTAGTTAAAGCATATATTGATTTAAATGTCTATATCATGTTCATATCATATTCTATTAAAACTTGTGTTATACATGTACAATTTTTGAGATACATGCTTTACATAATCTATTTCTGTTATGTACTCATTTGTTTTTTGATTGTACATTGTATGTTCTACTTTTGATGATTCTTACATGTTTATATGATATATCATATTCTTGTGAAAAATAATTTGATTTGAGTTGTATTTTGAGCCTTAGCGTTTATTTTCATGAATATGTCATTTACATGATTCTTGTACACTCACATCTTTTATATTTACTCATGTATTTGTTTTCAGAGCATTTATGAGCTTTACAAATCTTGAGTGTCAATTTTCGTGTAATACACATGCTTCATGGGATATATAATTTTATTTCATATTTAAAAGATTTTTAACTAGTTTTTCAAAAATTACTTTAAACTAGTTATCTATTATTCACTTGGTAGTGTTTTCAATCTATAACTATTTTTCAAATCCTATTTTTGAAAACTTCTACCTTTTAAAGGGCGGTTAGTTGGGTGCCTTGTGTAACTTATTGAATATCTTTTTATCATGTGCATGATAAGAGTGGATTGTTTGAGTTATACGTATAATTTTCATGATCTATTTATTTTGTATACTCATACTAGTTTACTATATATGTATGATTCAAAATCTCAAGTGATATTTTCATACATACATATATATGATTTTGATTGTTCTTGTTTTACATTGACCACACATATTTTAAAGCACAAACTATTTATACTAAGCTTGATTTTAATTCTAAATGATAATTGGTATTTTCACAAACTTATGCATTGATTTCATTTGGTATTTTTTTGGTATCAAAATGTACTTCATGTTTCACCTTCAATTGGTATCAAAATCTACTATTGGTATCTTAGAATTTTTGTTTATTAACAAATGTACCAATATTTATTTTGGCAACTACTATTCGATTTCTTTGGTATCATAATTCATTTTGCTGACTTCTAGAAATTTTAGAATTTGTTTTAAAAATGATTTTAAAATTTTTCAAAATTTATTTGATATGTATTGCTTATATGCAAGGGGAGCTTAACATCTCCTCTATATATAAATTCATGTTAAGTATATTTTCCTTATTAAGAAGCTTGACCTCTCTTCTTTAAGTAGTACACATGTGTAGGGGGAGCTTAACATCTCCGTCTATGCATTGTATATTATGCTTATATGGGTTAGGGTCTAGTCATCCTTTTTTCATGTAATGCATGTATGCAGGGGGAGATAACGTTTCTCCTCCTCATGAATATATATCGCATATATATTTATCGTGTTTATTTTTCTCCACCCCTTTGTTGATGAATTGATAAAAAGGGTGAGGAAAATTTAGAGACTTTATATATGCATGTTTATATTATTGTTTATGCATATATGTTTATTTAGTTTATGTGCTTTCATTTAATATCCTTATTGTTTTTGCTATGCATGAGTTAAGGAGGAGCTTCTTTAATGCTTATCTTTAATCCATGCATATATAACTCCATGAGTTTTGTCATCATCAAAGAGGGAGAGATTATTGGACCAAAGGCCCTTCACTCTAGTTTTGATGATGATTAACTTATATAGTTATAGTACTAATGATCTTGTGTCTATTTAGTTTCAGATATTTAATCAAGATTTTAGTCGGTGTTTAACTTGACCGAAAGATTCAAAGTCTAATTTTGAAGCTAGTACGTGTTGATTCAAGAGCTCACGCATCAAGATCGCATCAAGTACTTCAGATGAGTCTAACTCTTTGGATCAAGGTTTGGACCAAATTAAGATGGAGAAGAAGATTTTCTAGAGAAGAGTTTCAAGACTTGAGTCTATGTTTATAAATGTTAAGATTTTATTTTTTAGATAAAATGTAAAGATAAATTAGTTGTAGATTGCTCAAGCTCATATACACATACACACACAAAATTTATATGTGTTTCATAAGAATAGTTTTAATTTTAGAAAATACCATTTTGGTTTTGGGCTTCAAAGAAGACATCTTAATATTTCATGGATAGTGTTCATCAAAACAAGTTTACATATTTTATATGTGTTTTGAATTTCATTCATACACATTGATGGTTCAAATGTTTAGAAAAACTTATTTGATGTTTCTATATCATGTGTTTAAGTTTTGTATTTATCAAAACTTATTTTAGAGCCTATTGTCAAAAGCATAAATATTTCATCTTATATGTGTATTGGATCATATCCATACACACTATGCTTCATATGAGTGATAATATCATGTTATTGTATTCGAACAAGTTTTGAAAAAATCGATTTTTCATTTCAAAGTTGATTTTGTAAAATACTGGTTTTTGTTTAAAGCTGAATTTCTATATCACAAAAATAGTTCAACTTATTTGTAATATGTGTTGATTTTTTATCACACATATTAAGATTTCAAAGTATTTCAATGAACTAATTTTTGTGAATTTTATGTGATTTTATGGGATTTTAAAGGATATTGAAAGACCAAGTTTTAATCCCTAATAATCTCTGACCTGGCCTTCTGACCGGTCGACTGAACCAGAAGTCGGTCGACCGAGCAATTGACCGATGTGTACAGAGACGTGCACAAGCCTTGACTTAAAGGCCGATCGACCGGGTAGTCAACTGATCCATAGAGTTTACTCTCTAGATCTGGTCCCGGTCGACCGAGCGGTCGACCGGCCAGAAAGCAGTGCTCTCTGGTTCTAGCCTCAGTCGACCGACCGATCGACCGACAGGTCAAGACCTGGGTGCGGTCTACCAGGCGATCGACCGGCTACCCCAATGGTCATAAATATGACTGTTGGCCGGTCGACCGGCCGGTCAACTGACAGGTCATCTGGCCAGGGGAGTTGCCCCAATGGCTAGTTTTTGTAGCTCTATAAAAGGGGGGTTGTTTTGGCTAGTTTAACAGAAGATTTTGGAAAAGTTTTTCAAGAGCTTATTTTTTCATGTTCAATAGAGTTTTCCCAACAATTTTTTAGAGCTTCATTTCCATATCGAAAGAGAGTTTATCAAGAGTGATTCCCTTGAGTTTTTCAAAAGCTTTTTCTTAAGTTTTTCATTTTCAAAACTATCTAGTTTTCTCACACAAGCTTGAGCCTTTTCATTGCCATATCTATCCTATAGGATCCTTATTTGTGAGAGTGCTTGTTGGTGATCAAAAGAAGAGATCACCAAGTGTTCCGACCATTATATTTAGAGGAGTTGTAGAGGTTGCGGCCTCAGCGAGCTTGTAGGTTCGCGTGTGTTATTCTTGCGGGAACAAGTGAGGGACTTGCGGGTCCAAGAGTTCTTGAAGGAGCTAGTTGTAGGTGTTGTGTCACCGAGTGATCTTGCGAGATCGATTATAGTGAAAATCCTTCATAGTGTTGAAGGCGGAGACGTAGAGCAAGTGTGCTCGAGCCTTGAAACAAATCTCCCGTGTTTGCGATTGCTTATCTCTCTCTCACTTGTGTTTTATATCTTGCATGATCTTATTATTTATATTTATTATATGCTTGATATTCCCTTATGCTTCATATATATACATGCTTGGGGTTGTTTGCTCATACTTGTATTTAACCAAAAGAGTCATAGTGGCACCTCAACTCTTCATTTAGAGGAATCTTGAGGAGGTAGTCCAGAGCCCTTCACCGGTAATTTGGCTACACTCTTTGGTTATACTTTGTGTGTTTGCATAATAGTTTTAGTTTTCACAATTAGTTTTAATTATGCATTAGTTTTGCATTTGATTAGCTTGTCACCTATTTACCTCTTCTAGGTGACTTACAGAATACCTTATACACAGTTATTTAATGTTCTTATAACACCGTTGCATTGATTCAACTGTATACATGTATTGATTATTTCTGTATTCTTATTGCATTAATCATTGTTCCTGTTATATGGATATTCTTGTATTCCTGTTACACTATTGTTTCCTATTACTGATATCGCTATAATACTCCTGCTACTGGATATGAGTTTTGTTGTTATGTGATGGGTGGAACTAAGTGCCACATGGATCTAAACCACGAGGGCCACCTCTAAAATCTCACATCTCTTGTTTTTCGTTTCCCATTATCTTGTTTCATAATATCAACAAGGCTCATGTCTTATTATCGTATTACATGTACTTGTATTGTTTTTCTTCCTGATACACTGTGTAGTTTATATATATTAAATATAATATGGGGATCGGAGAGACTTGACGGTTGACGAGATCTTGTCGGGTGGATGTAATGGATCCGTATTTATCTCACTATAGGGAAGGTAGTGCTGGCTACCAATTATATATAGCTCATTGAGCTTCTTATTTCTTGCTCCTGCCCTAGCAGGTAGCCCTGGTCTCAGCAGTTAGGGTTTTGCTTAAGGCCATGGTCTCGGGTATGCACGGAATACACCCACCTAATTAGAGCCCATTGACTATTAAGTTTCAATTAATATAATAAAATTGTATAAACGATAATGACATCAGAAACGTTTGTTATTTGGTCACTCTCACGTTCGAATAATGGAAACCGTATACTATATTCGGATAGGATCAACTGAACCGCCAGTGGTATGGAACATTGAAAGAGATTGATTAAAATATCAGGCGACACCGATTATTATTATTATATAAATCTCATGACATGCTCGATACATGTATATTATTATTCATTTATACTTGTTACACTGCCTGCTATCTTATCCGTCACCATGTCACAAGTATAATTTGCACTTCCTGTCTTTTTCACAAACACACTATTCATGTACACATATACTCTATATTTCATGTATTCTTAGTTTCATGCATGTTGTATAAACACATTTTTCTGTATAATCACAAACACCAAAGCGTGATTGCTTCTATTTATTTCATGTGTACATATCTATATGTATCATCACTATATTGTCATGTTATTGGTACTGTTCGTGTAAATGGTACATATAACTAATTAGGACTTGATATGTGATAATAATACACACTGATTTCATTATAAACTCTGTATCTTATCACATATCACATATCTCAAAATCTATGAATTGTTATTAAACAAAATAACGTTAATTGGTAAATATCCATAACTCTTCCCGATTAAGTATCATTATTGTTTTAGTTATGTGTTATATAATATCGTTAACATAAAATGTTGTTACATGATGGATATATATAATGTTATAGTACTGAGATAACCCCTGTATATATATCGCTTGTTAGTATTATTATATTGTATCATTGGTTATTAATCGTGGATTATATATTACCATGATTATACTACTATTATAGTATATATTACTACTTTCTTCATTTTTATCACTCACTAGGTCGCTTTCTGACGTCCCTGAGTTTGCTTGCCCAGGTTGTGGAGCCGAGATATCGTAGTACCAGATACTTCACGGGATATTAGTAGGAGAATCGACGTCTTTATTATTCATAGGTATCTTTATTATTCTATCTTTATTACCTTATTTATCCTTGTTTCTATATCTATTATGATCACTGACCCCTTTTGCAGGTATTTTTATACATATTATGCTGGAATTATTGTGTATACTGTGTTTATTTTCTGTATTGAGGCTTAGCGTACGTACGTGAGGGTATATTCGCCCTGCGTTTATACGTCACCATGGCGTCATCATATTCGCGGGATCTGGGGCGTTACATAGTAGTATCAGAGCCTAAGTTCACATCTAATGTAGGTAACCACCTAAATCAATACTCGGGCTCTTACCAACAGTACAACCAGATTCAGATTAAAATTAATCTGTATCTGAATCTGAGGATTCCAGCTACGAGTACTGTAATTCTATTTCGACGAAAATCCATTTCTTGACTCTTTCTATTCTCTAGTTTCAATTATCAACCAGAATATTCTGATTTTCTTCTCGCTTTCTTTTCATCCTTTTGATTCCAATCCTCTTTCTTTGACTCAACACTAGTTACTCCCCCCGAGTTCGTTATAGATATCAGCGTGGCGCAGCGGAAGCATTGTGGGCCCATAACATCTATGTCCAGGGTTGTAAATATTAATCTCCCACCTGAATTGAAATTTTGAGAACGAAATTTTTTATAAGGTGGGGAGAAGTGTAACCCCACGATCCTAGATGTACATGTCACAGTATCAGTACTCGACACGGTGTACAAATTTGATTTGGTCTTCCTAATAGTCAGATTAAATTGATTTCAACTCCAGATATTTTTTATAATATTTTAAATTATTCAGAATTTTCTGTAATTTTTATGGATTATTTTGGAAGATCTCTGAATTTGGGATCGACCGATACAGATAATCAGTTCGAAGATTTTTAATTCACAAACAGAATTGAGTTTCTAGAATCTATTTTCATATTATTTTTCAAAATCATATTTTTCTACGATTGAGTATTTTTGGAGATTTTTACTGAATTAGTCAAAAATCTGGCTGATTCGGTGTCGACCAATATCGCTAATGCATTCTAGGATTTTTACTTTACAAGTCAATTGAATTTCTTGAATCTAATTTCACATTATTCCTCCCTGTAATTTTTCCTATATTGTTAAATTTTTTAGAACCGTTCTAAACTAGTCAAATTTTACCCGATTAAATAATACTAAATAATATCTTTTCTTTCTTTTCTTTTCTTTCTTCTTCTCCAATTTTCTCCCTTTCCTTCCCTTGCAAGACAACGGCCCCCAACTGACTTCCCCCTTCTAGTTTCTTCTCCTTCATTCTTAATCTCTCTCCCATATTTTCTAATTCTCTCCCTCTTGCTCTCTAATCACTCTCTCTCTCTCTCTCTCTCTCTCTCT
Organism: Agave tequilana; assembly: GCA_038442645.1. Taxonomy (NCBI): domain Eukaryota; kingdom Viridiplantae; phylum Streptophyta; class Magnoliopsida; order Asparagales; family Asparagaceae; genus Agave; species Agave tequilana. The sequence continues at coordinate 101,888 of JAVJIF010016161.1, read as the reverse complement.
CTCTCTCTCTTACTCTTTCTCACTCTATCTCTCAATCTCTCCCTTCCTTTGCCAAGGCCCATCAACCAGCAACTTCATCATCGGCCAACTACGGCGAGCTCCCCACGGTGGCCACTCCAGCTATCCACCAACCATAACTATCACTCCCCGTTTCTTTCTTCTTTCTCTCCTCCTTCAATTTCTCCTCCTCCTCCTCCAAATTCAACTCCACCTATTCCACCCCCTTCTTCCCAAACCACCACCCATAGCTCCCATCACCACCATCTACTTCACCATCATCACATCAACTCCACCGCCAACATCCATTTCAGCCACCACCATCATTCAATTCCACATCCACTCTCTCCACTAACCATTTCCACCAACATCACCAACTCATTATCACTATCACCCAATCCATCTCAACCTTACCCACCTGAGCCCAGTCCACCGGTCAACCGATCACTGCAGCCAGGGCCGCTACTACCTCCAAACCATACCCCTACTCCTCTCTTTCTCTCTCTCTCTCTTGTTCTCTTTTTCTCTCTCTATTAATTATGAACCCAAACCTATTAAAACCCAATAACCCAATTAAGTTAATTGGATTGGGTTTTGAATACAAACCCAACCCATTAGCAACTCGACCCGCATCCAAAATCAATTAAAGGTAACATTTCATATAACACCCTATTAAATAAAAGTTATTGTATTTGGAATATTATAAATTACATTTTTATCTTATTTTAATGATTTTAGTGTTCGGGCGATATCTGAAGCATCCGGAGTCTAATTTGGATGATTCTCGAGCCATTGTGATTGTAAAAAAAGAGCTACATTCCCATAATCACTTTATAAGTGTTTTTCTTTAATAAATTATATTTAATCATGTTGAATAAAATTAATTCATTGCCTTATTTAATAAATCAAGATTATTGGTAAAAGATTGTAATTACTATCTAATAAACTATAATTATCAAGAAATCAATGTGATTAGAATATGCATGATTGCCACATAATTGATAAAATAATAATTTATTTTGCTTCTTGATTTATTATAAAATATAGTTTAATTACTTAAATATCGAGTAAATATTAGACAGTAGATTAAAGAAACTTGGGATTAATAGGTTAATAATTTTAAGAAGTAAACTAATAAATAAAATTGTAATTAAAATAGATAATTATATATAATTTGTGATATTGATCATTTTAACAAATATGGATATCTGACACATGATTATATTAGTGATATTACCCTAATATGTCCATCGTTACCTGACTCACACTGGACATTATTATTTATATATTTTGATATCACTTTACACAAATTACATGTATTTGTATATTCATGTTCACCTATTACACGGATACTCTGTTATACTAAACATTATTATTCATGTACTTGTAGCATCGTGACATGGATATAGTATCACATCAGACACTTTCATTTCATGTACATCTATCATCGTTACACAAATACTGTTACACTGGACATTATTATTTCATGTTCATGTACCATTGATACACATATACGTTATTTCACTAGATATCGTGATTACATATATTTGTATCATTAGAACACAAATACTCTAGACACAATTATTTAATGTTCTTATAACACTGTTACATAAATTCACCTGTATACATGCGTTGATTGTTTCAGTATTCTTGTTGCATGTGTCATTGTTCCTATTATATGGATATTTATGTATTCCTGTTACATGATCATTTTCTGTTACTAATATCGATATGATACTCCTGCTACTGGACATGAGTGTTATTGATATGTGATATGTGAAACTAAGTGCCATGTGGATCTAAACCACAGGAACCACCTCTAGAATCCAACATCTCTTATTTCCCGTTTTTCATTATCTTGTTTCATAATATCAACAATACTCATATCCTATTATCTTATTACATGTACCATATACTGTTCTTGTTTTTATGATACATTATATAATTTAAATATAATAAATATAATATGGGGATGAGGGAGCCTTGACAGCTGACTAGGATTTATCGAGTGGATATCATTGATCCATATTTATCCCACTGCAGGTGATGGTAGTGCTAGCTAACAATTGTATATAGCTCATTGAGCTTCTTTTTTCTTACTCTTACCCTAGCGAGTAGCTCTGGTCTCAACAGCCAGGGGTTTATTTAAGACGTGGTCCCGAGTATACACAGAATACACCCACCTGATTATAGCTCATTGACCATTGAGCTTTCAATTAACATAATAAAATAGTATAAATGATAGTGATGTCGGGAACGTTTATTATCTGGTCACTCTCTCGTTCAAATAATGGGACCCGTATCTATGTTTGGATGGGTTCGACTGGAGTACGGGCTCCAGTATGAACCACCAGTGGTATGGGACACTGGAAGAGATTGATTAAAATACCAGATGGTACTGATACTATTATTATATAAATCACATGACATGCTCGATACATGTATGTTATTGTTCATTTATACCTGTTACACTGCCTGCTATCTTATTCGCCACCATGTCACATGTATACTTTGCACTTCCTATATTCCCTACAAACAGGCTATTCATGTACATGTATACTCTGCGTTTCATGTATTCTTTGTTCCTTGTATGCTGTATAGACACATTTTTTTGTATAATCACAAACACCATAGCGTGATTACTTCTGTTTGTTTCATGTGTAGATATTTATATTTATCATCACTATGTTATCATGTTATTGATATTATTCGTATAAATAGTAAATATAACTAATTAAGACTTGATACGTGATAATAATACACACTGATTTCATTATTAAACTCTATATCTTATCACATATTACATATTTCAAAATCTATTAATTGTTATTAAATAAAATAATGTTAATTGGTAAATATCCATAACTCTTCCCAATTAAATATCATTATTATTTTAGTTATGTTTTATTTAATATCATTAACATAAATCGTTGTTACAGGATGGATATTGATAATGTTATAGTACTGAAATAACCCTTGTATATATATCGCTTGTTTGTATTATTATATCACTGGTAGTTAATCTTGTATTATATATTACCATGATTATACTACAAGTATATATTACTACTTCCTTCATTTTATCGCTCACTAGGTCGCTTTCTGACGGCTCTGAATTTGCATGCGCGGGTTGGAGATCCGAGATATCGTAGTACTTGATACTTCACGGGATATTAGTAGGAGACTCGAAGTCTTTATTGTACATAGGTATTTTTATTATCCTGTCTTTATTTCTTTATTTATCCTTATTTTCATATCTATTATGATCACTGACCCCTTTTGCAGGTATTCTTGTACTTATTTATTCTGGAATTATTGTATACAATGTGTTTATTTTATGTACTGACGCTTAGCGTACGTATGTGAGGATATATTCACCCTGTATATGTACGTCACCATAATGTCCCTGTATCTGCAGGATCTTTGGCGTTACAGATTTTTCAAGATAACCAAATTGATTCTTCTAAATCCGATTTTAACTATATTTATTTGGTTTTATCTTCAGTTAATCAATTAAATCCAATTAAATCAGAATTTAACTAGGTTTTATTTGTCTTATCTTCTCTCCCTTCGTTAAGACAAACTAACAAAATAAGACATTAAGATAAACAATTAGCAGGATTTATTACAAGATAAATATAGGAATGTAATAATAGATATGCGATAAATGTGTACAATCACGCCCCTCCATCTATCTTTTTCTTATCCTCGAGCAAAATAAGAAAACTAAATCTATGAATTTATTTGACCACTTTCGCAGGTCACGTTACTACATTAAGCATGTGCAGTAAGCCTTTAAACCTCTAAGTTTTCCCTAGAGGAGAAGTTATAGTCTCCTGAGGGTTTTCAGTGAATTACATCCACAAAATCCATAAAGAAAGAAAATAAAATGTTAGTGTTTTGAAAACGTATTTTGAAAGAGGGAAAGCATATTTGAAGTATTCTTGCGAAAATTCAAGTAATTTATAAGTCTTAGGATTATCAAAACATAGTCATTCCTAAACCGAGTCTCTATTCAAAACTTGTTATCAATCAAAGTAAGGATTAAAATTGTATTTCTCATTTAGTCTATTATTTTAACCTAAGTCATATGCATCTTTGTGACTGTGAATGTTTTGATTCAGGATTCTTCAACTTTAACTCTTATACCTTATATTTTTTTACAATTTTTTAATTATATTATCTCTTAGTTCTATTAGGCTTTCTAATCTGACCATGTAACTAGTTTTTAGTCGGTGTCACCCAAATCAGAGGCTCTTAGGGTACCGGGTGAGAAAATACCCCAAGGACTTACGGACTCAAGCAAAAAGGCACAAAACTTAAGAATTTTTATTAATTATATGGATTACTTTTAAACGTGAATACTTATGCTTTATGAGGCACAAATACACAGTTTAATTAGAGAATTTTTATATAAATTCTTTTCAAACTTATCTAATTATCTTTTGCATAAATACTAAGACTTGCTTAGGCCAAAGCGCTTAACTAATCAATAATTAGATTTATTTATTTTTCATATATCTATATTTGTTTTTTGTTTTTGTTTTTCTTTTATAAGGTATAAGAATCTTTGTTTTTGAACCCTAAGTGTGTCAGTGTATAAAATATACATATTTCATCAAGGTAAATGTCAAGACTAAATTACTTTCCTATTTTGACCAAGTATAAGAAATCCTAATTATGATTCTCTTATTCCTTAAAATTAACTTAAATTTTTATAAAAAATAGGTTATAATATTGTTTATCTTTTCAAAAACTTTTAAAGCAAAGAAAACTTTAATTTTTTTAGAAATAAAAACCTATGTTATGTGAGAACCCTCCCCACACCTATCTCATGCATTGTCCTCAAAGTATGAATAAGTGTATATAATGAAAAAGAAGAAAGGGAAGGAAACATGTTACCTCAAGGTGTGGTTCTGGAGGTGATCGGATGGAGCCAAGCATTGCTACCCAATCTAAACATTGTGGATTATCAAGGAATCCACCTTTTATGATCTCTTTTTTATTTACATTTTTACAATCCCCAATATGAAAAGGATCATGCAAGATCCTATCGTGAAAATATTTTCCTTTATATGATCAATCTTAGAATATCATCTCAGAGTCATTATGGTCTATACATTGGTCCAACAATAGAATGTGATTTTGTGGAATGAATAATTTGGCTTCTGGGATGAAAGGAATGGGAAAGAATACTAACTTGGAAAATTCAAGTTTGGGTTCGAGAGTCAGTTTGGGTTCGAGAGTCAGTTTTGGTCCAAGAGTTGTATCCAAATCAAAAAATTGAAATTCTCATTCTTTTCCCATCAATGGAATGTGACTTTTCAAAATAAGTTGTTCAATTTCAAATTTATAGGTACATGAATCAACGTTGGCTCAAAAAAGGGTCCAAATTGGATAAGAACATCGGAATCAATATAAATTCAAAAATTGGAATTGAACCACAAAGTTGTGGATTGGGGTCACATTCATATTCAAGTTCAATTTTCTTGAAATGAAAACTTACCAATTTGTCCAAGGTTTGAGATTGGTCAAGTTCAATATGTTGTGGTGGAATTGAATCTTAGTTAAAATCTCCAAGACACCATGATTCTTGGTTCCTATCAATATGGCTAGGAAAATCGAGAATAGTCAAAAATTGGGTAGGAAGAGTTTTCTCATTCCTATCATTAATTGTGTTGACCAAATGACCCATTTGTACTTCTAACCTATTGATAGACTGGGTACAATCAAGATTTGATTGGGTGAAATTATTTTGGTACTGAATCAAGTTTTCTATTCTTTTTTTCAAGTTAATAGGTTCTTCTTGTTGTGGTGGGACTTGAAAAATGGAGTAAAGATTTTGGATTTGAAAATTTTGATGGCATTGTGAGTCTGTTAAGTTTTGAACATGTCGCTCGGACTCATGTTAGAGTTCTAGAATCTTATCATATTTGGGCTTGATCAGGACTTCCATCCTCTTTTCGAAACCTGATTTTCGTCTAGATGGTTGATAGAATGACTCGCCCACTGACTCGGCGAAGAGTCAAGATGATGATTTCAGTCTTGTTCAAAATATTGGGATTGGGGCATATGTTGATTCAGATAAGACCAATCCAGCATACTAGTTTGTTAGAGTTATGAAATACGGATTGATAATCTCCAAGTCAAAAGAGGTCGGGGTGAAGTATAGATCACTATATACATTGAAATAATTGTAATTGTAATCCATGTTACAAAGATATCGAAACAAAAATAAACAAACAAAAAGAAAAAAAATCTAACCTAAGTTAGTGTAGACCTTAGACCTAAACGACTTCTAGCTGGTTAGACTGTCCATAGGGAGTATATTGCAGAATCTAACCACATTATTAATCGATCAAGTAGTGGCGAGATCAATGAGAGGTATCCATGCCTAAGCAATGCGCCTAATTATGTGAAATCATTGTTCTTTGAGGTTTCACCTCTCAATCCCCAACCTTTGACACTGATTTGACAAAAGTCAAATTCTAACTACTTCCCCCTTAGGTCAGTCTCCTAATGAGTCTGAGATGTCCCTAGGGCCAACATCTACTCAGTTTAATTAAACTTGGTTAGTGAGTGAGGAGATAGTTTGTGGGCTTAGGAAGAGTAATGACTTCCCCACCTTATACTGTTTATAGGACAAGCTCTTAATCGTTTTAGTGCAAGTGTGCAGGTATATAGCAAAAAGTAACACTCAAAGTGATTAAATCATACAAGAATATTTTTATGCTACATGCAACGCAGACATACCTTGGCTCCAGCACTCTTCAATAATCATTAAAAAGTAAATGAATTAAACAAATGCTCTAGAATGCAAAGTCTGGCCGTTTTTTACCATTTGCAATCACAAGCTATTGTTGAGGTTAACACAGTGTGTACAGTAGGCTAAATAGAAAAAAATAATAGATGCAGAAGACTTGTCTTTTAATTTCAAGTAATCTGCAGAAAAACAGGTTGTAGCCCCCCCCCCCCCAATAAATTTCACACAAACGCGACTTTGGCCGGGTTTTCGCGGCAATTTTGTCGTGCCCTAAGCTCTGCTTTCTAGAGCAGAGGCTCAAACTTGCTATATGTCTACTGTAATATATTTTTCTGAAATTAGTCCCTGCATATAAAAACAAAAAAAAAAAATTTAACCGCTAGAAAACGCAAAAGAAAAATTTACCTTCCCTCTCCGGCAATGGTGCCAAAATTTGATTGAGCTTAACCTATACAAAAAATTATATAATTTAGAAATGAAGATTAAGAAAGTGCAAGGTTCTCAATATTACCGCTATAACAATTGGCTATGCGGGTCGTGATCCACAAGGAGGGACTTGCGATGAAAGTGTGTTGTAAGTTCTTTTTTAGGTTACTTAAACTGGTTAAAAGTTCTTTTTTATTTTTGAAAAGAAAATGAAAATAAACTATGGTTAAGTCAGGAAGAAAGTGGAAGATAAAAGAAGATAGTGATCGTTTAAAAGGAAAAAAAACTTTGTGGAAAGTAAGAATTAAAATAGTAAAGAAAGAGTTATTTTTGGAAGTGTTTCTAACTATGAAAAAAGAAGGAAAACTAAAACACTTATCTCTTTGGCGCTTGCTTTCCTTTGATCCTCTGCAACAATTGACCTTAGCTTGAAGGCGACCGAAGCATGACATATAGGATTTTCTTCATTCTATTGTTAAACTAAGAAATTAAAGTACAAGCTAAAACTAATTTAGAAATGGCTATCTATCACCATAAGCCATCAATGGCACTTGCAAAGGCAAAGCAAATTCGAGGCTATCAGAGTCATTTAGATTTAAGCTCCTTTAAGGAAAGTAGAAGAAATACAAAAATGAAGAACACAAATGTAACTTTAGATTAAATAAAGTAACGATGAAAGAAAAGAAATAAAACTTACAATGTTGTCACTCTCGGTACAGCCTTCACTGTAATTCTCTCATAATACTCTTCTCTCCTTTGAGTTACATAAATAAAAATGAAATTACATTGAAAGAAAATTAAAACTTACACTAAACTAAAATAAAAACTTAGCCTGCAATCTTTCTCTGCTCAATCATGCCTTTGTCTTTTAAAGTGGTGCTATTTATAGGTTGAAATGGATAAGAGAGAGCATGCTTGAAAATGAGAGCAAATCACTGGCCTAATAAAAAAGATCTTCTGATAAGGTTGGAGATATGGACAAAATTACTTGTCTAACAAAAAGATCTTCTGGTAATATCTCTTTTGATTCTTCAAGCTAACCAAATTGATTCTTCTAAATTTAATTTTAATTGTATTTATTTAGCTTTATCTTTAGTTAACAAATAAATCTAATTTAATTAGAATTCAACTGATTTTTATTTGGTCTTATCTTCTGTCCCTTCATTAAGACAAAGCTGTAAAATAAGACAATAAGATAAAGAATTAGCAGGATTAATTACATGATAAATGTAAAAATATAATAATAGATATACAATAAACCGGTACAATCAATGAATAATACCAAGTACTTTCGTACTCTCATTTCTGTATCGTACTGATGCTTAGCATACATATGCGAGGGTATTTCTGTCCTCCATATGCACGTCGCAGTAGTGTCCCTGTACCCGCAAAGTCGGGCATTACAGTACTCATGGTTATAAGAAATATATTTATATATATATGATACTTATTTATATAATAACCAAATCTCGAGAAAGGTAAACAATTTAGGATAAATAATTATCTGATATTTTGCTAATTAGTGTATTAATCATGATTAATTTAAGCCGGGTGTTACACCAAGACTGTGAAATCGGGGATGTGAGAAGTAGGCTGGTTGTGGCCAAAATTGTATAATTGTGGTATATGGCACTTAGTAATTACAAAGGAGATGTTGTCGAAATTTAAAAGAAAACTAAACATTATTATGTAGATCGAGTATTATAGAAACTGAGACCGTTACGCTTGTCCATTCGTGAGACGAATTCGCTCCAAAGTGGAACGATGTAAAATTCCGTTAATGAGCTCCTGGCTCTGCGGAGGCTTCAGGTGGCCAGCTGTACAACTAAGGTCCCGTGCATTATGGAGGTCATTTGGCGCCCTCCCCTCCGAGTTGGCTTAAGGTCAACGCGAATGGGGAAGCTTTAGAAGGCCTAGGTCTTGCTAGTTGTGTTGGCATCTTTCGTACATGCAAAGGTTTCATCAAGGGTTGCTTTGCTATTCCCCTTGGCGCTTGCTTTGCTTTTCGGGGCTGAGCTGGCTTTTGCTTGACTTTCGAGGTTGAACTGGCTTTTGTTGTCCCCGTGATTGAGTATATGCGTGGTCTTTAGGCAATTGTGGTTGAAAAACGACTTAGCTTATATGGTGGCTTTGATTCATTCACACTCTCGTCGGGTCCCTTGGATGTAACAACATGTTTGAGAGAGGTTTTTGGGTTATCTTATTCTGATGGTTTTATCGTTACTCACATATATTGGAGGGTAATCGGGTTACAAATTGTCTGACATTTAGGACTCCTAACATTGTCACTCTTATTTAGTGGTGGACTACTCTAGTTTTTGTTTTTGTTTTGTTTTGTTTTTTTTTTTTTTTTTTTTTTTTTTGATAATGTTTGTAGCAGGCATAGTTTTAAATTTTGTTGATTTTCAATTAGATTGAACTCTTATGTGCTACATTTTATTTGATATTAATAATTTGTGGAGGATGGGCTAGAGGACGAGGGCGTTAAGAATGTGCTTGTATAGTTGGGATGTTTTGATAAGCCTACTGATTTTTATTACCTGACGATCCTATAAAAAAATACTACTGTTAGACGGATATACGGTACCAATCCCCTTTGAGTTTCTAGCGTGATCTGCTTGTAATTAATACAATTGATATTACTCAAAATAGACATTATTTTGAGAAGAAATTCACACCTAATAATGATGCCTTTCTCTTCACAATAACATTACATGCGAGAATACCATTTAAGAAGAGCTACATCTATTATTTTCGCAAAAAATACTCCGAATCATAGACTTATTTTTTAAAAAAAAATCTATAATCTTTTTTCTTCATTCAAATAAAATTGTTTAAAACTCAGGTGTTTAAAGGACAAATCTTTGTCGAACTATCAACAAGTTAACTTACCTGAGTTAAGTTTCAGGGTTGTTTGTTTGGGTGCGGGTGCAAGTGAGCCAGATTGTAAAGCCCATTTGCACCTAAATGTTTTTACTTAATTTGTACATTTTTTTTGTTTCATATCTCCCTTGCAAATCAAAAAATAAGTTTAAGGCCCAGGTACAGACTACTTGAATTTATATATACATTTGCAATTTTATGGCTCACTTGCAGACTCATTTACAAATCACACTTGCAGGCTCATTTGCATTTTTTTTGTTATTATTACATTAATATTTTATTATTAAATTAATATTTTTATTAGATTAATATGTTTTTTTAGTAGATTAATGTTTTTATTAATAGATTAATTTTTTATTATTTTAAATTTAATTACTTAAAATTTTACTTATATCATATTTAATAAATCTTGCAAGTAAACAACTAAACGATAAAAATTGACTTCTCATTTGACTTTACAGTTGTAACAAACACTATAATTGACAATATACTTTTTCAATTATATTATCACACTGTCAACCAAACATTTAAAAATTATTTTCGCAAAATTCTTTTACTACTATAAATTTAAACAAAATAATAATTTTTTATTTACAGCTTGAACTTGCACAAAATCAAATATAAATATATCCTCGATGTGGAATATTCAAAATAGGCCATCACTTTTGACAGCAGAAGTTGAAATTTTCACTCCCAATCAGGAAGGAAGTTACTGAGATAGTTCTGAAAGAAACACATCATGACCAGTGACCACCAGATTCAATTTGTTGCTATTAATAAAACCCACCAAACTTCATTAAACAAGAAAATTTCGGAGGTCACGAAAAGAATGCAAACAAAAAACGTTCTTTTGTCAAATTACCAGCGCATCTCCAACGCAAACCACACAAGCCCCAATTCAAATAGTGGACGTTGATTGATCGCAATCAATGAACCTGCCTCCTTGTTATTATCCCCAATTTTCTTAAGTACGACACAAACACTAATCCCTCCGACCAAATTCCATTAAATTTTCTCAGCACCAACCAATTTAATCAAAGGTTCATAAACTCATAATTAAATTAACAACATGCTCATGTTTGCCAATTAATTACTTCATTGTGTGCCTGTTTGGTTGTCGTAACTGACCGTAATTCGTAAGTCATAATTGATAAAAAAATTTACAGTTATAAATGAGTTACATGCATCTAAGTTTTATGATATTTGATTAGTAATATAACATTGTAAGTGAAAAAGTGTATTATATTTTACGATATTTGGTTGTCGTAATATGTAAATCGTGAGTAAAAAAATTGATTACAAAATTAACCTATTTAATGATTTAAAAGTTTTAATATTGCAAATAAATATTAAAAATATTAAACATTAAAAAAATTAATATTAATATAAAAAATAATATAAATTTGTATAACTATAAAATTAACTATAACTGAACTGTAAGTGAGTAACAATTGAGTTGCAAGTGAATGATAATTGAATTGTGTAAGTCTTTTACGAATTACGATGCAAACAAATATCATAATTATAATTGAGTTGTAAGTGATTTACGAATTACGAACTTTTACGCGAAACAAACGGCCCAAATCTATCAATGTTCTGCATTTGTACAACAAAAACAAAATTAAAATACTACAACACAAGCGCTAGACCAGGTACACCTTGCATTGTATGACGGTGGACCCCACCCTGAACCGGGGACCACCGTGAACCCGACCGTTGGGCTTCCCGTTATCACATCCGGGTCCGCCACGCTCTCCATGTACGCCTCCGAGAACCTCGACCCGTTCCTCGCCTGGAAAACCGACCCGTTAAGCTCTGGCCCGAACGAGAAGAACAGGCAGTGCAGCAGCCACACCCGCTTCGCCATCTCCATGAACCCGTTATAGAAACCCGAATCAAATAACCCGCGACCCGAACCCGGACCCCCGAAGAACGCCGCTTCCATTTTCGGATGCACCAAGCTCAAATATTTCCCCTGCAAAATTTCCCAAATTCGAGCTTGCGATCACAAATCTGCTTCGGTTTCAAGAACTTCAATTCGCTGAATTCTTCGAAAAATTGCCGCTGGTTCCACCTCGATCGAGCCTCCAAAAACTCGAAGTTGAAGTCTTTGCTGTTGAAATCTGAGAACATTTTGCTGCAGACGAACGATTCGAACGCTAAATCTCTGTGCTCGGGCTTCAAAAACATGTGATGGATCGCCGCGGCAGCTGCATTGAGGTCCCAACCGGCGGAATCCATCTCGCTCGCCATGACCTTGACGAACGATCTGATCGATTTGACGGCAAATCGGAGACCGATCAAGAAATGGTTAGGGTTTAGGGCAGAGAGATGGAGATTGCCGAGAGAGGCCAACGATTTGTTCGGATGGAGCTTGCATTCGAGAGCTCGGTTCTTGCCCTCGATCTCCGAGAGCTTCGACTGCAGGTAAATGAGCTCGGAGTCTTTCGACTGGAGCTCGGACTCGAGCTTCTTGATCGTGATCTGGAACGTCTTGATGAGACTCTTCTGCTCCTGGATCTGAGCGGTGAGGGGTTTGGACGCCAAGATTTGATTTTTAAGGTAGGATTGCTTCAGCTCGTAGATTCGCTTGAACTCGGAGACGACAGATTGGTCAGCGGACTGGATGGATTCGGGATCGTAAGGGGATTGGGCGAGCTGGAGCTGGGCGTAGGACGCTTTGATGGTGGAAATGCGGCGAAGAGTTCGGCGACGAAGGATTCGAGAGCTGCTCTGTTCTCGTCGCCGCCGCCATCAGATTTCGGTTTCGATTTGGGGTTGTCGATTTCGAGAGGCTGAGAGAAATGATTTTGGAGGGTGCGGAGGTTGAGCTTGTGGCGGGTGGGGTCGTCCGACGAGGCGTCGGAGACGGTGGCGGGGCGGCGGAAGCGGAGGATCTTGGTGACGGATTTCCAGTCCATTTGAGGTAAAGTACAAAGGATTAGGCTTTCTTAAGGAATCTTGAGTTTTTCAAGCAGAGATTTTTTTTCTTTGCCCTTTTTTGAAGAAGTGATAGAAGGGGGGAGAGGGAGAGAATCTTGACGTCGGTTGTGGGATTTGCTGTTTTAAAGGGAAGCGTGCTTTGCGGTGTCAGGACTTGTGACCGTTGAGTCTTTTCTTTTTGGATTTGGCTTTTTCTTTTTTGTTTTTTGTGCTTTTTAATTTGGGCATTTTTTTAAAATAATATAATTTTAAAAATTATTTTTAAAATCAAACTCTCAAAAAAAATATTTTCAAAAAGTGATTTTTTACACGTCATGAACGCGGCAGGACATTTCGCCTGGTTAGCATGGTGCAATGTCCCGCTTCGGCGGGTACGGAGACACTACTAAGTACATACGGTAGGCTAAAATACCCTCACATATGTACGCTAAGCATCAATACTAGTAAGAGTCAAAGTACGAAAGTACGTGATAATATACATTTCAAAAGAAATGGATACAAGTACATGTTATCACAGTGTGTGATCTAATATTATAGAAATCATCACAAAAACACACAGTTTAGATTATGAGATATGAATAATACAAAAGATGCTCACGAGTTACAAAAAGGAAATCCCATGAGTTAAACAAGAGAGGGCGGCAGGAAAAGAGCTACGGCTGATCTGCTTGCTCCACAAGAAAAGCATGATCTTCTGCGAAGGGGTTCACTTCATTTCAGGCTCGTGATGTGGACATGCAGGTCCAAGGTTGCCAGAAAGCACCCAACAAGTACATAAAATAAAGCCAAGTGGTTTGCACAGGCAAATACAAGTGTGCCAGGAAGCATGTCTTGTGCATAAGTCATGCAAACATAAAATAACCACAACAAACAGTGTACATGGAATCAGCATTAAAATCCGATAAGGTGCAATCAGATTATTATATTATATTATTAAGACTCATCTGACTCGTATGTTTTGGTATCTGTCCCAGCATCCCAGTACACATATATCCACTTATGAGTAAGATGAGGTTGGTTATTGGAAACTAATGGGGGATCAACAAATTATGTTTATAGTGGGCCCCATGCATATCCGGGAGAACGACCTCAAGAGCATTCGTTACTGAGCCAAAACTTGCCGCTAAGCAGTAAGGATCTTATTTGTATGCCCTGAAAGGAATGAAATTGGAGCAGGAGTGTCAGTACACCGCACCAAAACACCTAGTTAGCCTTTAGGTACAACCGAAGTTTTAGTTGCACAACATTTGACCATTATAAACACGTACACATATTGATTCCATCAGTTTTCCCCATCCCGGTATAAATTATCCGATTATTACAAATTTATGTGTCATGGTACTGGGTGAAGGATAATAGCACAAACAAAATACAGGATCATGCCAAATCAGTACAAAAACATTTCAAACTTTTCACAACTATAATAATAATAATAATATATTAAACTATTAAATATCCACGCGAGCCTAGTGAAGCGGAAGTGAAACTAGGCCATGTTAACATGACACTGAAATACACCTAGAGGGGGTGAATAGGTGTTTTGCTAATCAAATGCAATTTTATAACTACTTATGATGATCTATGCAAACGATCACTCAAAATAAGAATTGAACCTGAATTTCCCGTGAAGCGCTCTAAAACTTCTCCTCTTTGATTCCTCTGAATAATGATTTGAGGTGCTCAATTGCCTCCTTATTGAGATGAGTATAAACCGGTAATGAAAGTGATAGAATAAAAGCAATTATAAAATGCAAGATGAACAATTACACAAGTATGAAAAATAAAAAATTAATAGAGAGCAAGACACAATCAATCGCAAACATAAAGAAATCTGTTCCGAGGTTCAAGCCACCGCTCTACGTCCCCGCCTTCACCACTATGAAGGATTTCACTATTCTCTAAGGGATCTTTCACAAAGGGGCCTTACACAAAGGAATTACAACTTAGTCTACACAAAATCAGAGTACACAAATCTACTAACTCAACCCTCTACACAAGAGATAGCACAAAGCCAACTGAGGTTACAAAGCACTTGGTGATCTAACAAGATCACAAATAATCTCTCTTACAACTTCCTATAGAGTAGAATATGAAGTGTTACTCAAGAAATTATGTGAGAGATGAAATTCAATTAGAAAGAATAGAAGAGTTTTAAAACCAACTGAAAATAGTTTTAGAAAGAAAGAACTTGGAGATTGAAAAGTAGAAAAACTTTTCTCTTTTGAAACAAACTTGAAAATTTGTAAACTTGTGTGTGTGTTTTTTTAAAACCAAACCAATGACCATATATATAGGTAATAAATAAATATCATTTATAAATCATACCAGGTCATTGGAGTATTTTTTAGACACTTGAAAATCAAAAATGCCCGTTGGAATCCACTAAAAACATAACAGATTTAAAAACTAGCTGTTATGGCCATCTGGCAGCCTGTCGGTCGGACCGACAGGTCATCCAGAAAAGAGTTATTGCCTCCAGTCGACCGGGCAGTCGATCGCTCGGTATTTTAAAAAGAAAAATTTAAACTATCGGTCAACCGGGTCGGTCGACCGATCCTAACCGAGAGTTAGGGTCTTATAGTCGGTTAACCGACAATATGCACAAACATGCACGCCCCTAGGCCAAAGGCCCGGTCGACCGTTTTGGCCTGAAACAGTCACCAATGGACTGTCCGGTCGACCGTTCTGGCCTGAAACAGTTTTCTGTATGGATTTTGAATTTCAAACAATTTTTAAAATATTTTGTATTGGTTTAAAGATAATATAGCAATGTATAGGTGATGGAATGCATGTTCTAAACTTATTATAAAATTTTGGAAAAATTATGAGACATGTATCAAAACAACCATGCAAAATACCGATACTACTAAAACTTGTATTTTTCGAAATTGTGTATTTTGTGTGTGTAACTTCTTGAATATTACTACTATATTTTACACTTTAACAAACTAATATCTTACAAGGATCTAGGTGATTATAAGATCTTCAACTGGGCTTCTCCATTAGCAACGTTAAGTGCTTTGAGCTTTGATCCCGTTTTTTAGTCTTCTTGAGTCTCCAACACCTTTCTTTAGAGGACGAAATCTCCTTGAATCCTTAGAACCCTGAGATAAACTTAAAAACTTAAACTTGATTAGTACAAATAATCACATTTGATTTGTTATCATCAAAATCATAAAACCGGGTGATTGTAACCTTGGACCAACAATCTCCCCCTTTTTGATGATGACAGAACATATGAGTTATTTAAAATAAAAGATAGGAAAGAACATGGAAAAGCTTCCCCTCAAGTTATGCAATATATCAAGTACAAGAAAACATTCTGACTTTAAATGAATTTGATAATATAATCAAGTCACACATATATGCATATATAAAGATGATACCAATATAAAATAATATACATATATAGCCTACCATCCTTCCAATCCTCCTTCCTCCAACACAATATATAAGCATGGTAAAGAGAATGGATATAGAATATCAAAATAACTTAATAACTCAAATATCTCTCCCCTTTTTGTCATGCATCAAAAAGGGTAAAGACACAACATAAAAGAGATATTAATTTGAAAAATACATGTATAAAAAATTGAAAATATTTTCAAAACTTATGAATCCATAATACAAACATTTAACTCACCACAAATGGATGAAAATCTATTATAATCTAGTGATTTAGTAAAAATGTCCGCAAGTTAAAAATTTGTGAAAACATAATCAATTTCAATATCGCCTTTCTCATAGTGATCTCTAAGAAAGTGATATCGAATATCTATGTGCTTGGTCTTACTATGTTGATTTGCATTTTTTGTCATATGAATGGTGCTAGTATTATCACAAAATATTTTATTATGGTCATAATGCAAATCATAGTCAAGGAGAGTATGTTTTATCCATAAGACTTGTGCACAACAAGCTCCAGCCGCAACGTACTCCGTCTCGGCAGTTGAGAGGGCTATAAAATTTTGTTTCTTGGAAGACCATGAGACAAGACAATTTCTTATAAATTGATAAGTACCACTAGTGCTCTTCCTATCTACTCTACAACCGGCATAGTAGGCATCCGAATAACTCTTCATGGGAAATTGTCTGATTTTCGGAGACCACAAGCCCATTCCAATAGTGTCCTTAAGATATCTAATAATGAGCTTTACCGCAATTAAGTGAGACTCTTTAAGACAAGATTGAAATCCAGCACATAGACACACACTAAACATAATATCCAGTCCACTTGCCGTCAAATAAAGTAAACTACCGATCATGCTTTTATAAAGTTTAATGTTTACATTTTTACCTTGTTCGTCCTTGTTAAACTTAGTAGTAGTGGTCGTGGGAGTCTTGCTTAATTTTGCATCTTCAAGTCCAAATTTCTTGATGAGTTCTCTTGTGTACTTGGCTTGATTTATGAAGATCTCATCACTCCTTTGCTTCATTTGGAGGCCAAGAAAGTAGTTTAGTCTCCCATCATAGATATCTCAAACTCGTTCTTCATGCATGATTCAAATTCTTTACAAAGCTTTTCATTAGTGGATCCAAAGATAATATCATCAACATAAATTTGAACAATTAGGATATCATGATCTATATGCTTTGTAAACAAAGTGGTATCAACTTTACCTTTAATAAAATCGTTTGAAATTAGAAAAGTTGAAAGTCTTTCATACCAAGCTCTTGGAGCTTATTTTAAGCCATATAAACCTTTATCAAGTTTGTACACAAAATCTGGATGTGTAGAATCAACAAACCTGGGGGGTTGTTCAACATACATTTTCTCTTCTATAAAATCATTTAAAAATGCACTTTTGACATCCATTTGAAAAAGTTTGAAATCTTTATAAGAAGCAAAGGCAAGTGTCATCCGTATGGCTTCAAGCCGTGCTACGGGTGCAAAGGTTTCTTCAAAATCGACACCTTTGATTTGGGTATAACATTGGGCCACTAACCCAGCTTTATTTCTAATAATATTACCCGACTCATCCAACTTATTTCTAAAGATCCATTTAGTACCAATAGTTGATCTATCATTTCTGACATATCTTCTTATTTGAGACACGTGGAACACATTGTGAGCTTCTTCTAGTGATGATGGTAATGCCACTCTATAGGGCCCTTTTACGGTCCCATTCCTTAATTTTCTTAGTTATCACAATCATCATCATTTATTCTTAATCATATAGAAATTCTCAAAATTTCGGCAACATCTACTCTAAACATGGAGCCCATCACAATACAAGAATTCAATTTCGACTAACATCAGCCTATTTATAAGTTCACAATATCCCACCAATATATATATATATATATATATATATATATATATATATATATATATATATATATATATATAGAGAGAGAGAGAGAGAGGAGAGAGAAATGGGAATCAGCTGACACAGGAGGCAACTCCGTCCTATGTCGCACTTAAAAATCATATTTTCTGAATTTTTTGCACGATCCGACCGCACATTATCATCTTCATGTTCTAAGATGCACACATATAAAAAATCAAATGATTTAGACTTCGTTTACACATTGATCTAATCGTTCCATTTTATTCTATTGTTAAAAATCGTTAATGTTTGAACCTAAAGAAAATGAAGTAAACAAAATTCAAATCAGGTGATTTTTTATATGTATATATCTTAGAATATGAAGATGATAATGTGCGGTCCGATCTTGAAAATTCAATCGAAAACTTGAGTTTTGAGTGCGAGATAGGACAGAGTTGCCTCCTGTGTCAGCTGATTCCTATTTTTCTCATATATATATATATATATATATTATATATATATATATATATATATATATATATATATATATATATATATATGAATATATATATATATATATATATGAGTTAGACTACAAAATAAACGTTTATTTTTGGGTTCAACTCTAAACAGTTCAAATCTCATACTCCGACACCCAAATATAAGATCCACTCCGTTAAAGTTGATATACATTATTTGAAGTCCATAAAACTCAAAATCATGTCATTTGAATTCTTTTTACTTATCCATCAGGTGGACGCAAAATGAACAATCGAAAATAGCATTTTGTTTGGATCTACGCCTTTAGACATACAAATTCTCGATCCGACCATTTCAATATGATCTAAACACTTAAAAACTCTCACAAATCAATTTTTGTTAGATTTCAAATACTATACACCGTTAAACTAAACAACTCACCACTTTCGGCCGTCCATTGGGCGCCCACTTGATGGATAAGCAAAAAGTATTCAAATGACATGATTTTTGATTTTTAGAGACTTCAAATAATGTAGATCAACTTCAATGAAGTGGATCTTGCATTTGGATGCTAGAGCATGAAAAACAAACCGTTAAGAGTTTGACCCAAAAATAAACGAAAACTTTGTAGTCTAACCATATATATATATATATATATATATATATATATATATATATATATATATATATATATATATATATATGTATGTATGTATGTATGTATGTATGTATCATTTCGACTTGACCTCGCCTACTTATAATCTCTAATATGAGTTTCACCAATCCAATCATAAACAATTCATAAAATCCAGATATTATTATTCCAAACACATCTACAACCATTATCTCAGGAATAAGGTGAGATAGATGTGTAGTTCTGGAAGGATTCGAGCCCGAATCCTTTCCACTCAAATATCAACATTCGATATTCAAATACAAGATCCACTCCATTGAAGTTGATCTATATTATTTAAAATAACTAAAAATAAAAAATCAAGTGTTTCGAATACTTTTGCTCATCCATCAAGCGGCGCATAATGGACGGCCGAAAGTAGTAAGTTGGTTAGATCTATGTCTTTAGACATAAAAATTCTCGATCCGGCCATTTGATTTTGATCTAAACATTTAAAAACCCCTACAAACCAAGTTTTGTTAGATTTTAAATATTCTATACTGTTAAATTAACCAACTCACTATTTAGGCCATTTGTTTTTTTCCTACTTGATGCATAGGCAAAAAAGTACTTAAAATCTTGATTTTGATTTATAAATACTTGAAATAATATAGATCAACTCAACTGAATGGATCTTGTATTCGGATGGTGTATGGTTATATTTGAGTGGGAAGGATTTGGTCTCGAATCCTTCCGGAAGTATACAAGTCTCTCTCGGAATAGGATTCCATATCAAATGTTCGTTACAATAAGCATTACATACTTTGCAATTCATTACAAAAGTTTATAGCATACATTAATATACGAGTTCATACATAAAGTTTCCAAAGGGATACACATAAGGAAATACATGCCAAAAGTAAATCTGGTCTCCACTTGTCGCCTATCCAGTCCTTTGGCTCTAAGAAGGTCTTTTACCTTTATCCATACCTGAAGGGGGTTTAACGCCCCGATCCCGCGGGTACGGAGATGTTATTGCGACGTATATACGTAGATCAGAAATACCCTCACATATATACGCTAAGCATCTGTAAAGGTAAGAATCAGAGTGCGAAAGCACAAGAGTAATATACATTCCAATACAACAGTAGTACATAGTTATCACAGAGTGTGGTCTAATATTACAGCAATATTACATCATCAGGAAACATTAAGTAAGATTTACAATATGAACATTATAAAAGTTGGTCATGAGCTACAAGGAGATACCACGAGCCAAGCAGGGGGAGACAAAAGGGGGACTGGAACCACAGCTGGTCTGCCTTCTCCTCAAAGTAAGCTTGGTCCTCAGTAGAAGGATCCACGTCTGTCCAAGCTCCAAATCTGGATATGAAGGTCCAGGGGAGTCAGAAAGCTACCCAACGAGTGGATAGATGAGTGCCAAGTGGCGTGTAGGTACAGGAACATGTGTATCGATAAATCCGAATCATAAGCATGCATTGAAAACTGTGTCATGAGCATAGGCATACAGGTGCAGGTAAGGAGGCGATAAGTAAAACAGATAAGGCAACACCGGTTATCTCCTAAACTAACATAAAACCGATAAAACTGATAAAACAGAATAAACCAAATACGAGCAAAACCAATCATACAAGCTTAGGTCATGGCTCCATGAGACTAGTATGTCGAAGGAATAATCCAAATAAGAAAACCCTCATCTATATACCTTTATCCTATGTTACCATAATCTGAGCATATACAACTCGAGTTATAAAACAACAGAAAGAATTGTATATTAGTATCTTATTATAATTGGGGTCGTCTAAGTTGTAGGTTTTAGTATGCATCCCATTCCACATACTTTCACTTACAACTTATAGAGCAAGTTATTTGAAAACTGATGTAGATTGATAGATCATATTTATAGTAGGCCCCACCTCTGCCCGGGACAACGGCCCACTACTACTCTTTCTCGGTAATTATATTACACCTGGGCACGAATCTTCTCGGGAATTATATTACACCCGGACACGAATCTTCTTGGGAATTATATTACATCCGGACATGAATCTTCTCCGGAATTATATTACACCCGTACACGAATCGTCAGCGCTGCGACCACTATAAATATGGAACTAATTAGGACCCATTAGTTTCCCCCAAACCCGGTGCAAGTTGTCTTATTATAATTTATTATGTAGTTATCAATTTGCGGGAATAGCAGGACTAGGATAGGTTCAGGAAATCAGGAGTACAAGAGTACATGTATAACAGGAGTACATGTCACTATATATAATACAGGATAATAGGTACAAGATTCTCGTAAATATGATAATCACAGGTTAGGTGCTAACATGACAGGTGGCAGGTGAGAAGTGATATCATAATAGGGGGCCGGTGATAAGTAGTAGCATGTCAGGTGCAGGTGGTAACGCATCAGATGTCAAGTGATACAGGCAGGTGTCAGGTAATAGTATGTTGATGTCAGGTAACAATACGACAAGTATTAGCATATCAAGAGAGAACATGTCAAATGATAGCATAATAATCAAGCACAATCAAGCGGATCTAAAACAGTGCTAGAGGCGCTGACAACAAACAGTGTTTAGTCACTAGAGCGCATGACGGAGCTACTGGAATGACTCTGTTTAAAGGCGAGTCTAAAATCTAACAGAGTTTCGCCTAGACGAATCTAGTGGTAAAGTGCTGAGCGCTAAGCATGCCTACCAGGCGGAGCATGAGAGACCTGACGGTCTAAGCGCACTCCTCTTTCGAGGAAGTGAGTGAGAGCTCGGAGGTTAAAGTATGCTCGGGGTTTAGGCGCACTTTCGGCAGCTACCATGAAACCCATAAGGGTGCAGGCCTAAAACCAATTGGGTAGTTAGCCCGGGAGTGGGCAGAAACCCAGAGTCGGTACAAGGGTACCTGCACAAGATGTTAGTACCACACTATCATGCATATAAACAGCAGTAACTAGACAATTCATATAATGTGTGAAGCTCGCGAAGGCTGTGTATAAGCCCATAAGGGCTGAAGTAAGCCCAGGATCTAAGCGCACCCTCGATAGGTACCACGAAACTCACAAGGGTGCAAGGTTTAGACCAATTAGGTAGCCATCCTAGGAGTGGACAGAAACCCCGAAGGCTATACATGGGTACTTGCATTATTAGTATCATCACGTGCACAAATATCATATTGTATACACTATTATAAGCATTCGAACACAGGATACAGCAGATGATACCGGTACACACATACAACCCGGTACAAATACACAAGACCACATACACAAATACATCACAAATCAAAATACAGTACAAGTTTGCCGATGCGAGGAAAAGCACTCGCCTAAATACAAACATGATGAAAATGTCGGGAACTCCAGAAAGCTACACGCACGAACTCCGTAGCGGGGAAACACCAAAGCGAGAAGTGAACGGAAGTTTGGCCCCCTGGTGGCCCGGGCCCTGGGGAGGTACGACACCATTTTGGGAGGCCAAGTGGGGTTCCTCAAGGAGGAGGAGGGAAAGGAGAAGAGAAGGGTGATGGTGTTGATGGTGGTGTTGGTGAAGGTGATGGAGTTGGATTTTGTTGGAGAAGAAAAAAGGAAGGTGATGGAGATGATGATGAAAGTGATGTTAAGGTTGAAGTAGTGGTGATGGGGGTGATTTTGTGGTGGTAAGAGTGAAGGTGGTGGTGGTGAAGAGAGAAGTATAAGAGGAAATAGTGAAGAAGGAGTTATAGTAATGGTGAAGGTAATGTTGAAGAAGATGGAGTCGTCGCCAGAGGAGTCACTGAATATTCGTCGGAATGGTCGCCTGAAACACCACCAAGGAGGAGATGGCCGACCTCTAGCTCGGGGTGGTGGCCAGCCTAGATGGTGGAGAAGTGGAGGTGTTTTTGGGAAAGGATTTGTAGGTGATAGTTGTAGAGAAGGTAAAGGAGATGGTGAAAGTTTGGTGGAGTTTGGAGATTGCGGTGGAATAAATGGAGATGGAGGAAGAAGATGATGGTAGGGAGTTTTAGAAGTTGTAATTGTTGTGGAGTTGAAGGAGGAGTAGGTAGTGATGGGGTTTTGATGGAGAAACGAAAAGTAAAGGAGAAGGAAAGGGGGTTGTATTTGGAGTTGGAGTTAAAGGAGAAGGAGAAGGATTAGGGTTAGGGTTTTTTTTTTTATGTAATGGTGATGAAAGAGAGAGTTATGGCCGGCCTTGGTGATGGGAAGGTGTTGGAATACTCTGGAGGAGATATTTTGGTGGAAGGGTATAGAATGTAATAGAAGAATGAGGAAGGTTTTAGAATATGGTGGAAAGAAAAGGAAGGAAAAGGAAAAAGAAAAGAAAAGAAAAAATAATTGAAAGAAAATGGGAAAATAATTGGAATGGTGAAATCCCCGGGTTCGGTCGCGGATGCGGGAAATTTTCAGAAAAATATCAGAAACGCTCAAAAATCAAGTATCTCAGAAAGCTCTCCAAAAATTCTCAAAAATCAAGAATATTATACTGAGTATCATGGTGAAATCAGATTTGAGAAATTCAATCTCATTTTCAAATTAAACATCCTGAAATCAGCCGTCAATACGGTCCACACCGAATCTGGCGAAATTTTGATAAATTTAGAAAAATTTCAAAAAGTATGAAAAATATTAAGATAGTAAATATTATTCTAAGAGATAATGTGAAAGCAGTTTCTCAAAATTCAACTCCGTTGGTAAAATAAAAAATCTGGGAATCAATCAGCGGTACCGATCGACCATGATTTTGGAGATTTATTAAAATATTCAGAAAATTTCTGAAAAATCATGAAGATTTTAAAATATTGAAAAATAGTGTTTGAAACTGAAATCGATCAAATCTGACTACAAAAAAGATCAAATTGCAACGGTCCCAGGTTAAATTACCTCAATATCCATAATCATCAACCTCAATATTTATATAAATTAATTTCGGCTAACATCAGCCTACTTGTTAATCTCGTTTTCATCATATAGTTCATCCCAAGGTCCATCAAATAAACATATACATAAGAGTGCTTCCCTGATATAATATTCTAACACAAAATCATTTATGAGATCCACTCAATATGCAATCTGTGATCATCCATATTTATATCCATTAATCAAAGTGTATCACTATCTACTGTCACTAGCTCTAACTCACAGTTACTAATAACATCAGAGTTTATAAAAAGAATCACATTTTACAATAAATACAGCCTTACCGTGACCTGAAAACATCAATCTCTAGTGGGGTGGGCTCAACAACTCAGTGAGTAAAATCAGTCAAAATAGAGTTTGTATTATAATACCATTGTAATTCAAGTATGATGCAGTTGAACAATGTCAAGAATCAGCTTCAATACTTTCTTACTTATGGTGGATACCGCAACTTAATGAATTATAGATTCTTTC
The DNA here is from genome assembly GCA_038442645.1 of Agave tequilana. Taxonomy (NCBI): domain Eukaryota; kingdom Viridiplantae; phylum Streptophyta; class Magnoliopsida; order Asparagales; family Asparagaceae; genus Agave; species Agave tequilana. The sequence continues at coordinate 77,103 of JAVJIF010016161.1, read as the reverse complement.
TATTATCTGATACTTTCTATATGTATTCTTCTGGGTACACATGACCAATTTTATTAACATACAATATCAAGAATTTCACTGTCATATGCACCTTTGTGACAGTAAAATTTTGACTAAGGGTTCTTTAACTCTAACGCTTATGCCTTATTTATTATTATTTTTTTGTCGTATTATTCCTTAGTTCTATTAGGCTTTCTAATCTGCCCATGTAACAAGTCTCTAATCGGTCTCCCAAACCAACGGTCTTAGGGCACCGGGTGAGAAAACACCCCAAGGACTTAAGGACTCGAGCAAATAAGGCCTCAAAACTAAGGATTTTATTATATAAACCGCTTTTAGGCGTGAATACTTATGCTTTATTAGGCACAAATACCCAGCTTAATCAGAGAATTTTTATATATATATTTTCTCAAACTTATCTAATCATCACTGCATAAATACCAAGGCTTGCTTAGGCCAAAGCACCTAACTAATCAATAATTAGATTTGTTTATCTTTCATAGATATATTTTTTCTTTTTTTTTTATTTTTTTAAGGCATAAAAATCTTTGTTTTTGAACCCTAAATGTGTAAGTGTATGAAGTGTGCATATTTCATCAAGGTAAAGATCAGGACTAAATTACTTTGACAAATTATCTTCCTAACCCTAACAATCAAATAAATAATCTTATTTTGATCAAGTATAAGAAATCCTAATTTTAATTTTCTTATTCCTTAAAATTGATTTAATTTCTTATAAAAAAATATGTCAAAATATTATTTCTTTATTTTCAAAAAGTTTTTTTTAAAAAGTAAAGAAAATGTTAATTTTTTCTTTTATTTTTTTAAATAAAAAGAAAAACCTAAGTTATGTTAGACCCTCCCCCACACCTATCTCATGCATTGTCATCAATGTATGAATTAATGCATAGATGCATGAAAAAGAAGAAAGGGAAGGAAAATATTACCTTAAGGTGGTGGTTCCGGTGGTGGTCTGATTGGTCCACGAAATGCGGCCCAATCGAATTTTCGTGGAGTTCGGAGGAACCCACCAGAAATCTTTCTAATATAACCCACTAAAATGATGTATACATGAATGATTTTTATTAAATATTTTACCCCATCTAATTTCCAAATTTCATAATTAATTTCGGAGTTAATTTTATCAACACCCTTGTCCCAAAATGGAGTGTGAAAAGATGGAATGATTGACTTGGACTTAGAAAATACGGGAACTAATACCGACTCAGGAAAGTGACTTAAGTCAAGTAAAGGTTCAAGAGTCGAGATTGATTCAGAAAGTGGGTCTAAATCAAGAAGTTGAAACTCAAGTCCACATTCATTTTCTCACAATGGAATGTGACTTAATATTAGTGATTCAAGTTTAAGAATGACAGGTGTGGGAATCAAAACTGACTCTAAAATATTACTCAAATCGGGTAACAAAACAGGAGTCAATATTGATTTAGGAATTTGAGCTGGATCACAAATTTGAGAATCTAGGTCATATTTCTCATTGAGTTCAATTTCATAAAAATGAGAACATTTCAATTTGTCAATGGGACTTTCAAAAGTATGAAATTGGTCAAGTTCAATATGAAGATCATAAAAGATTGGCGATTCAATTTCATGATGAACTAGCACAGGATCCAATGTTGACTCGGGAAAAAGATTGAAATCAGGTGAAGACACCGGGTCATTACTGAATCAGGAAGTAGAATTAAATTACCAAGTTGAGGTTCAAGATCATATTCATTCTCAAATTCAATTTCAGAAAAGGGATAACTTGCCAAACTGTCAATGTCATTTTCAAAATTTAGAGTTTGGGCAAGTTCAAATGGTTGTGCTGAAATGGAATTTTATTTTTCAAAACAACATGATTTTTCGGCTCTAACAGAATGGTTAGCGACATCAGAAATGGTCAAACAGTGAGAACAGATAGTTTGGACCATCATATCTATGTCATGATTACGAGCGTTTGAGCTGAGTCATGGTTGTAAGTACACCTAGAGGTGGGGTGAATAGGTGTACGGCTAATCTAATGAACAAAATGCGAAAATTAAAAACTTAATAGGCAATACACTTAATGTAACCAACGAGTGTAGCCGAATTCCCGGTGAAGGGCTCTGGACTAACTCCTCTTGATTCCTCTGAATAAGAGTTGAGGTGCTATATGAAGCTCTCGTGGTGAAACACAAGTGAGGCACACACAAACAAGCCAAGCATATAATATATGAATGAGTAATATGAAATGATGCAAGGCACAAAGTAAAAAGAGAGAGAGAGTTAAGAGAAAGTGGATCAATCGCTAACACACGGATATGTTTCGAGGTTTGAGCACATAACTCTACGTCCCCGCCTTCACACAGAAGGATTTCCACTAACTTGTCCACACAGGACTCCCACACAGGGAACCTCCACTGAGGATTTGGGGCAATACAACCGGGAGTACACAACTCCTCTCTCAATTACAAGCACAACCTCTACACTTAGAGGCTAGGCACAAAGCCACCAATATCAACCTCACAAATGAGGGATAGGCACAAAGCCAATACAACACAGTCTACCTCTTCACTAAGAGGGATACCAACACAACCTCCACTATCAACCTCTCACTAGAGGGATACCCACAATCACCTCTCACTAGAGGGATAACACAAAACAAGGAGGGTTTACAACTTGGTGGTTTCTACAACCACAAACCAATCTCTTCTCACTAAACAAAGATCCTAATAGATAGGGTAGCAAGATAAGCTCAAGTGTGAGAAAACAAAATGTTTTGAACAAAGAAAATCACTTGGAAAAATCTCCAAATAAATATAGAATTTTTAGACCAAAAATAAATTCCCAAAAGACTATTTTCTTTGAATTAAAAACACTTTAAAACAAATGAAGATTGATCTTTTAAAACACAAAAACTCTTTTGAAAAACTTTCTCTTAAAACACTAGAGAAGATCAGAATTTTGACTCTCAAAAATTTGTTAAGAAACAACTCTCAAATGGGGTATAAATAGCCCTCATACAAATTCTGTCCGTTGGCAGCTGCAAGGTCAAAATTGACCTTCAGGTCGACCGACCGGTCGACCGGCAACGGTCAAAAAAATGACCGTTGAGCCTAGCGGTTGACCGCCTGGTCGACCGTACCAGTTCCACAGAGCAACGGCTCTCTGGCCGGTCGACCGATCGGTCGACCGAGTCTGAAAACAGAGAGCAGTGTTCTCTGCCCGGTCGACCGCCCGATCGACCGGAAGCTTTCCAGAGAGCAGAGCTCTCTGGCGGTCGACCGTCTCGGTCGACCGGCCTCCCCAGCTTGGCTGCGTTCACATTCTGTGCACGTCGGTCGACCGGCCCGGTCGACCGCCCATTGCTACGGTCGACCGGCAGTCAGCCATTTTGACTTTTCTGGGACAGAAAACTAGGGTTTTTAACTTAAATAAAATCCCATAAAACCTCTAAAATTCCACAAAAATAGTTTTAGTATAATACTTTGATATACAAACATTTTTGAGTAAAATCAAACCATGTTACAAATATTTGGAACTATTTTTGTAATTTAGAAATTTTGTCGAAAACTAAAACTCGTATTTTTCAAAACTTAGATTTTTGAAATGGAAAATCGTTTTGTCCAAAACTCATCCAAATACAAAAACATGATATTGAAACAACATTTAGGCATATAGTATATGGATATAATCCAATATACATATAAAGATATATATCAATGTTTTTGACAATAAATCCAAAAATAAGTTTTGTTAAAATACCAAAACTCCAAACTCATGAAACAGACTATCAAACTAAGTTTGTATAAATAGTTGAAGCATAGATTTATATAGAACAAATTTAATATACATTAAACCATGTAAACTTGTTGATTCTATCTATTCATGAAAACCAAGATCGGTTAAACCAAAAACCGAAAACGAAAACATGAAACTTAACAAGTGTGTATGTTGTGAACTTGAGCATACCACACTATCTAATCTTTAACAGTGGATCTAAACAATAAACTAAACGCTGTACCCGAAGTCTTCTTGTAGAGTGATTGGTAGTCAAAAGTGCATTTTTATCATCATATTTACCATCACATTTTCATATTTATTCATTTAATTCTGCACATTTATTAATAATTTGTAATTTATTTTGTGCAGGCCTCGAATTGTTATTTTAGCAATAAATAAAGCCTAAAGAGCCCAAAAGCCCAGATCCAAGCCCATGTTTGAAGCCCAGGTGAAAAAGCGCAAATACAAAGAGTCAAAATGCAAATACAAGGGCTAAAAGTTGCAAATATCAGAGATTAGGGAAGGATAGACTTCTATCCAACCCTAAACACATGCAGGATGAGGATAAAAGGCCAAGATAAGAAGAAAATTCGTGGGAAGAAGATTTGAAGAAATCTGGATTAAGAGTAACTTGATTACCAAGTTATCTCGAAAATCCAGATTAAAAGGCCAGGATCAAACTTCCAGAAGCAGAAGCCCACAGGGACGGACCAGGAGAGGCCACGCGCCAAAGCGCGTGGCCAGAAGCCACTAAAGTGCCGCGGATCCGCGGCAAAAGCCGCGGAAACGCGGCACTTTGATCTCATCCAGATCCCAGATTTCGTGGGCAGGTTTATCTAGGACTCCTCGGCCTTCTGCACCTATAAATATCCCCTGCAGTACAACGTACAGAACGTCCAGCGTCCAGCAAAGGGCCAAAGTTCAGATTTTTAGGGTTTCTTCTAGGTTTTCTTTTCTTTTTGTAATTTTTATGTAAGTGAGGGAGATGGCTTTGTTGAGGGTGACACCGACAGATGATTCTCTTCTCTTCCATTGTAATCAATAAAAAGGTAATTTTTATTTTGTTCTTATGTCGTTGCTTTTCTTTGTTTTCTCTTTCTTTTCTACTGTGTTTCTTTTTGTTGATCTTTGACGAGCACGCGAGCGTTTACCGAACCACAAGTATACCGAAGATTAGTAGGTTCCAACGATATTCCATGGCGATGTTCTCCTCCTCGAGGCGTATCAACTCATGCTTGCCCAAGGCTTGATGACCTAATGCGACAACGGACTGAGTTCGATCCCAAGGTTTATACGTTCAACGCCTCCGAAATAAGGTAGAAAGTGTTAGGTTTCGCATATTTTCTCCAACCAAGGTTAGTTTTCTATTCTTTTCTTTTCTTTTCTTTTTTGTAGATCAAATCCACACCTCTCCAATATTCTTTCCCACAACTCATTGTAAATACCACTTTTCTTTGTAAATACCATCGTGACTAACAAATTAACTAAAAAAGATAAATTTTTAGAGAACTTACTTAACGCTTCTATCGCAGTCCCTCCTTGAGGATCACGACCCGCATAGCCCTGCTACCGCGGATTAGAACTGAGACTTGCACATCATATTCTAAAATACTATATTTTGTGTGCAGGAAAATTCAGTTAACAAATTGGCGCCGTTGCCGGGGAGGGACGGTAAGTTTATCTCTAAAACAAAATTTTAATTTTTAACTAATTCTTTATTCTTTTCTGTTTGCAGGTTTGGAGAACAGGAAACAGAAACATAGCAGCAGCAGTGGACATATTGCTATTCTGTGCCTCTGCCCTCGAAGGCAGAGCACCAGAACCCACTGTTTTGCCGCGGATCCGCGGCCAGAGCCGCGGAAACGCGGCAACAGTGGTGAATTACTGATCCAATTTTTTGCAGGGTGCTTCAAGTTAAAAATTCTGCTTTCTGCTCTGTTCTGATTTGTTCTGTGATATACCTGTAAATTGCTAATAATTCAACAGTAAATTATTGGTTGTTAAAAATAAAATTTGATTAGACGTTTGCATATTAGGCACGTGTCTTTTCAATTATTTTTATTTACTGTTGAAGAGTGCTGGAGGAGCAAGGTACGTACGCATTGCATGTAGAATAGGATTCATCTCTTGGTTGATTTTCTACTTTGAGTGATTCTTATCTATTTATCTTGTACACTTGCACTAATTCATCTTAAGGGCATAACCCATTAACAAGATAAGGTGGGGATTTCATCACCCTTCCTTAGCCCAAAAATCATATCCCGAGCACTCACTAACCCAAGCCTAACTTAAAAATTAGTAGACGTTGGCCCTAGGGACATCTCGGACTCAATTAGGAGATTATCCTAAGGGGGAACAGTGCTGGAAGTTGACTCTTGCCAAATCAGTGTCTAGGAAGGGGATTGAGGGCCGAAAGCCCGAAGATTGGTGGTTATTTAATTAAGGAACGTCTTTGACGGAAAACCTCCCACCACTCTTGCCCTGACCTGGCTGATTAACTTGTGGTCAAAGTCTGCACCCTACCTCCCGTGGACAGTCTAATCAGTTAGGAGTCGTCTAGGTCTAGGTCTACCCTAACTTAGGTTAGAAATTTTTCTTTTTTGTTTGTTTTTTTTCTTTTGTTTGCTTTGTGTGATATGGCCTATAACAATAATTTTTTCAATTTTAATGAGGATCCATATTATACACCAACCTCTTTTTTGGATATTACCAACCCGGCATATCATAACTCTAACCAACCTAGTGTGCCAGATTGGTCTTATCCGAATCATTACATGCCCCAGTCCCAATACTATGAACAAGATTGGAATAATCATCACTACTCTTCACAGAGTCAATGGGGATTCAACACCCCTGAGCCATATGGTCAACCACCTGTTCAACCAGTATCCTCATATACGTCTTTTCCCACATCACCAAGGTTTCAGTCCTCCATTGATCTATTCGATGGGTTAGAAGAAAAAGTGGATCGGTTGCAAGATACAATGAATGATCAAATTTCTAGACTTTCAAACATTCTTGAGCATCTTGATAGGAACCAAGAATCATTCTGTTTAGAAGACCTTGATCAAAATTCAATTTCATCACATCAATATGAACTTGCTCAATCCCAATCCTTGGACAAATTGGCTAGTTTTAATTTCAATGAGATTGAATTAGATTATGAATGTGAACCCGATCCCCAACTTTGCGATTCAGTTTCCATCTTCGAATCTATGTTGACTCCAGTATCCTTACCCAATTTGGACCAATTTTCTGAGCCAACATTTATTCCCATACCCATAGATCATGAATTGAATCACCCATTTTTAATGATCATATTGAACTTGACCAATTGTGCAATTTTGAAAGTCCCATGAAAAAATTGGCAAGTTCCCATTTTTATGAGATTGAAACTAATGAGATATGTGACCTAGATTCCCAAATCTATGATCAAGTTCAAATTCCCGAATCATTATTGACTCCTGTTTTGTTACCCGACTTAGGTAATATTTTAGAGTCAGTTTTGATTCCCACACCTATCATTCCTGAACTTGATTCACCAACATTGTGTCACATTCCATTGTGGGAAAATGATTGTAGACTTGAGTTTCAATTTCTTGACTTGGACCCACTTCTTGATCCTAGCCCGATTCCTGAACCTTTACTTGATTTGAGTTTCTTTCCTGAGTCGGTATTAGATCCTGAACCTATCATTCTTGAGTCCAAGTCAACCATTCTACCAAGTCACATTCTTTTGTTGGACATAGGTATAGACCATGACTCTGTGATGATTTCCAGGACTGGTCATGTAAAGGGAGTAAGTTTCACGAGAGGATCTTCCATGATCCTATTCATTCTGGGGACTGTAAATATGTAAATAAAAAAGAGGTAAATAAAGGTAGGTCCCGTGAACTATCACATTATCTTGTTTGGGCCGCATTTCGTGGACCAATTAGACCACCTCCGGAACCACCACCTTAAGGTAACTTCCGCCTTCCCTTGTTCTGTTTCATGCATATATGCATTCATTCATACATTGAGGACAATGCATGAGATAAGTGTGGGGGTGGGTTTTACTAACATACTAACATAGGTAAAAACTAACAAAAAAAAAAAATTGCTAATAAAAAAAATTTAAAAAAAATTGTTATAAAAAGGAAGTATTTTGACTTATTTTTGAAAGAAATCTAAGTTAGTTTTAAGGATTAGGAAAATCATGATTAGGATTTCTAAAAACTTGGTCAAAATAAATAAATTGTTTAAATTTTAGGTATAGGAGGAGAAATTGAATAAATAATTAGTCTTGATTTTTACCTTAATGAAATGTGCATACCAAATGCATATCTAGGATTCTAAGACAAAGACCTTGTGCCTCATAAAAAAAAGAAGAAAAAAAAATCACCAATTAAGCTGATACATGTGCCTCAAGAAGCATAAGTATTCATGCCTAAAGGTGAGTAAATAAATAAAGTCCTTAGTTTTGGGGCCTAGTTCACTCGAATTTGAGTCCGCGGGGTGTTTTCTCACCTGGTGCCCTAAAGCCAACCGGTTTGGGAGTCATCGACTTTAAGTTCGTTACATGGGTGGATTAGAAAGCCTAAGAAGACTAAGAAATATAATATATGTATTAACACATCTAATAATCAATTAGTTAGATATGAGGGCCTCAAGAAGTCTTGATACTTACACGAAAGAAAATTAGATGAGTTATACATACTAAAAAAAATTATATTAACACATCTAATAGTCAATTAGTTAGGTATGAGGGCCTCAAGAAGCCTTGATACTTACACGAAAGAAATTAGATGATGTTATAAAAATAATAAAGAGGCATGAGAGTCCAAGTTAAGGAATTCCTAGATTCACAAGGGTGCGTATGACTTTTGGTAACGAAAAAGACTATATTAGAAATTCAATTTTAATCCTTACCTAAAATGGATAACAATTTACTTTATAAAGACTAGGTTTGAAGAATGAATAAAAATGATAATCCTAAAACTTATAGACTACTTAGTCTCTTCAAATATAATTCAAATATTTTTCTTTTTATGGATTTTGTGGGTGCAATCCGCTGAAAACCCTCACGAGACAACACTCGTCCTCTAGGGTAACCTAGAGGTTTAACGGCTTGTTGCACGTGCTAAGTGCAATCGTGATTCCTACGAAAGTGAGTTAGGTTAGATTAACTTTTTCTTTTCTTTGTTTTTACTCGAGGACGAGCAAAAAGATAAGTGTGGGGGTGTGATTGGTAGTCAAAAGTGCATTTTTATCATCATATTTACCATCACATTTTCATATTTATTCATTTAATTCTGCACATTTATTAATAATTTGTAATTTATTGTGTGCAGGCCTCGAATTGTTATTTTAGCAATAAATAAAGCCTAAAGAGCCCAAAAGCCCAGATCCAAGCCCATGTTTGAAGCCCAGGTGAAAAAACGCAAATACAAAGAGTCAAAATGCAAATACAAGGGCTAAAAGTTGCAAATATCAGAGATTAGGGAAGGATAGACTTCTATCCAACCCTAAACACATGCAGGATGAGGATAAAAGGCCAAGATAAGAAGAAAATTCGTGGGAAGAAGATTTGAAGAAATCTGGATTAAGAGTAACTTGATTACCAAGTTATCTCGAAAATCCAGATTAAAAGGCCAGGATCAAACTTCCAGAAGCAGAAGCCCACAGGGACGGACCAGGAGAGGCCACGCGCCAAAGCGCGTGGCCAGAAGCCACTAAAGTGCCGCGGAAACGCGGCACTTTGATCTCATTCAGATCCCAGATTTCGTGGGCAGGTTTATCTAGGACTCCTCGGCCTTCTGCACCTATAAATATCCCCTGCAGTACAACGTACAGAACGTCCAGCGTCCAGCAAAGGGCCAAAGTTGCAATTATCAAAGATGAGGGAAGGATAGAATTCTACACAACCCTAAACTCTTGCAGGATGTGCATAAAAGCCAAAGATGAGAAGGAAATTCGTTTAAAAGAGATTGGGAGAATACAAAGTCTAGATAACTTGATTTCCAAGTTATATTCATATCCCAATATTTAGAGCCAGGATCGAACTTCCAGAAGCAGGCGCCCAGATGGACGGACCAGGAGAGGCCACGCGCCAAAGCGCGTGGCCAGAAGCCACAAAAGTGCCGCGGAAGCTCGGCAAAAGCGCGGCATTCTGGATGAGTTAGAATCCCAGATTTCGTGGGCAAGTTCATCCAGGACTCCTCAGCCTTCTGCACCTATAAATATCTCCTGCAGTGCAACGTACAGAGCGTCCAGAGGCGAGCAAAGGGCCAAAAGCTAGGGTTTAGGTTTTAGGTTAGATTTTATTTTCATTTTGTAAATTTTGTAACTGAGAGTGGAGATGCTTTCATGGAGGAAGGAATCATACTTGTACTGAGGTGACATCGGTGTAAGTTTTTATTTTTCCCCCATTGTTAATAAAAATCTGCTCGAGGTTGGTTTGTTTTTATTCTTGTTTCATTGTTTCTTTATTCTCGCTTTATCTTTGTTTTTCTAATCTTGTTCTATGTCATTGTTTTTCTCTGATGACTTGTAATCCGTGAGATCCGATTGCTTCGAGACTGCCTAGCCAACGAAGATCCTTGATGGCTTATGGCGACGAACATCCTATACGCCATACTTGCAAATCTTCTGAGAAAAAGTAAGTCGTCGCAAAAGGATCGAAGGCAAGCAGACTAAAGAGATAAGTTTTCTTTCTTTTCTTCCTTTAGTTTAGATCCACATCTTCCTAAATTCTTCTCTTCCACTTCACTGTAAATACCACCCATTGTAAATACCACCATCATAACTAATAAAAAAGATAAAAACTTTAGAGAAACTTGCTTAACGCTTCCATCGCAGTCCCTCCCTGAGGATCACGACCCGCATAGCCCTGCTACCGCGGATTAGAACTGAGACTTGCACATCTATTCTTAAGCTAACATATAATATTTTGTTTGCAGGAAAATTCAGTCAACATAGAGCTCCGTCTCCAAGTCGACTCGATCCAAACGTGATCCACCGAGCTTGACTCCAACGAGTGCTAGATATGAACTTTGACGCTCGGGCTCTTGAATCACCATGTGAAAGCTCCAAAACACCTTTGTTGAAATTAATCACTTACTAATATCTTGGTTAAGTATCTGAAACTAAACATCACAAGATTATTAGTAAACTATAACTACATGAGTTAATCATCATCAAAACTAGAGTGCAAGGCCTCTGGGCCAACAATCTCCCCCTTTTTGATGATGACAAAACTCATGGAGTTATATATGTATGGATTAAAGTTAAGCTTCAAAGAAGCTCCCTCTTAACTCATGCATGGCAATAAACAATAAATATATGCAATAAATGCTAAACATGAATATGCATCAACATGCATAAAATAATGAAATGAACATGCTCTTGATACCAAAATTTTTTAAAATAAGTTCCTTTTCCTTTTTAAAATAAACATGTTCTTTAAATAGTTGCTCTTGATACTAATAAAAATTTCATTGTGAAAACTTAAGCATCTTAAAAGCTCTTGATACCAATAAAAAAAAAATTCAATCAATAAAAATTTTTGATACCAATTTGAAGATAATCAATAAAACAACTTTGATATAATCTAACAAATAAACAATAAACATATATGTAAACTCAAATACTTCTCCCCCTTTTTGTCAATCATCAACAAAGGGGTCAAAGAAAACAATAAAATAATATTCTCCCCCTTTTTGTCTTAAACAAAAAAGAATATCAATAAGGGGTGAAATCAAAACAAAACATTATGATACCAATTGAAAAAAATATGTCAATTGAGTGCATCATGATATCAATTTAAAAATAAATAAAACATACGAATTGAAGGTACATAAAACAAATATTTTAATATAAATTTAAATACCAATTGATACCAATTGTAAGTAAAAACCAATTTAAATACCAATTGATACCAATTGTAAGTAAAAACCAATTTAAATACCAATTGTAAGTAAATAAATCAATTTGAACATAAAGTGTGGGAATAAAATAACAAAACCAATTGAAAGGTGAAATATGAATTTTCTCCCCCTTTACGAAAAACTAAATAAAATGATGCATAAGCTTGTATAAGATACTAATTGAAACATAATCAATTGAAATATAATAGTTATTTAAGAAATCAAGGTTAGCATAACCAAAATTTGTGCTCAAAGATATAGAGATATAGTAAGCACAAATAAGCATATATATATATATATATATATATATATATATATATATATATATATATATATATATATATATATATATATATATATATATATATATATATGTATGTATGTATGTATGAAAATTTAATACCAATCGAAATTGATACTTGTTTTGATTGAGTTTGACCTGCACACAAAAATAAAGAATTTTAGATTTAGGAAAAGGATGTGTGAGGTTCTCAATTCGAATCCGCGGTAGCAGTGGCTATACGGGTCGTGATCCTCAGGGAGGGACTAGCGATGGAAGCTTTGTCAATAAGTTATCTCTAAAGTTTTTATTAATTTAAAGTTAAGTTAGAAAGAAAGAAGATGGAGAAGAAGAAGTGATATTTACAATGGAAGTGAAGAAAGAAATTGAGAATATGGTAGTGTGAGATCTAAACTAAAGAAATAAAAAGAAAGAAACTATAACACGTACAAACCTCTTCTACCTTGCTTACCTTTGATCTGTTCGCGACGACTTACCCTATCTTGGAAGGCGTGCAAGTATGGCGTATAGGATCGTCCACCTTCGCTACCTACACTATGAAAAGAAAAGACAATCTAAAGAAGGATTGTTCATCTCCATAGGCCATCAAGTGCTCTTCTTTGGCTAGGCAGTCTCGAAGCAATCAGATCTCACGGTTCACAAAACATTAGAGAGAAATAACAGAAGTAAACAAGAACAGAGAAAACAAGAACAAACAAGAATAAAAGAACATAACATAATAAAAAAGAACGAACCTCGATTCGATTTATTTAACAATGGCGGAAAAGCAAAACTTACACCGATTGTCACCCTCAGTACAAGTAGATCTCCTTCTTCCATGAGAACATCATCTCCTCTCAGTTTACAAAAAGGAAAAATAGAAATTACAATTAGAGAAAAGAAAATCTAAACTAGTAGAAGAAAGCCTAAAACCCGAGATTTGGCTCTGTAGATTCTGTGTGTCCTTCTCTGTTGCTCTGCAGGGGTATTTATAGGAGCTGGAAGAAGTAGAGTCCCAGTACAACTCTGTCCTGCAACTTGTTATCATGTTGATCACCGAATATGTCTTATCTGCGGATTGAATTGGAAAGTTTGATCAACATAAGAGTTGTAGGTCTTCCAGTCTTCTTTCTGGAGCATCTTGAATCATTGGATTTGAATATCTGTAACAAAAGTTATGATCTGAATACTAAAACGTGTACAGTCTGAATCCGAATTTTTTTGAATTTTTATCTTTGCACTCTTCTCCTTTTATCTTCATCCTGCAAGTATTTAGGGTTGAATAGAAGTCTATCCTTCCCTCTTCTTCTTTTGGTATTTGTAATTATTGCCCTTAGTAATTGCAATTTTGACAATTGTTAATTGCAACTTTTACATTGGGCTTTAAACATGGGCTTTTGGGCTTCTTTTGAGGCTTTATTCCTTTATTTTTATTTCTCAAGGCCTGCACACAATAAATAATAAAATATTAGTTAATTGTGCATGATTATATGAATAAATATGAAAATGTTATGGTAAATGTAATAATAAAAATGCACTTTTCACTACCAATCACACCCCCACACTTATCTTTTTGCTCGTCCTCGAGTAAAAATCAAAAAGAAAAAGAAAAAGAAAACCTAATCTAACTAACTCACTTTCGTAGGAATCACGGTTGCACTTAACACGTGCAACAAGCCGTTAAACCCCTAGGTTACCCTAGAGGATGAGTGTTGTCTCGTGAGGGTTTTCAGCGGATTACACCCACAAAATCCATAAAAAGGAAACTATTTGAAATACTTTTGAAAAGACTAAGTAGTCTATAAGTTTTAGGATTATCATTTTTATTCATTCTTAGACTTAGTCTTTATAAAGTAAATTGTTTTCATTTTTAAGTAAGGATCAAAATTGAATTTTGTGTATAGTCTTTTTCGTTACCAAAAATCATATGCATCCTTATGAATTTTTACTAGGAATTCCTTAACTTGGACTCTCATGCCTCTTTATTTGCTTAAAATTTTTTTTCTTTTTCTTTTTATAATATGTATAACTCATATAATTTCTTTCGTATAAGCATCAAGGCTTCTCGAGGCCCTCATACCTAACTAATTAACTATTAGATGTGTTAGTACATATAAAAGTAATTTTTCTTAGTTTAGGCTTTCTAATCCACCCATGTAGCGAACTTAAAGTCGGTGGCTCCCAAACCGGTCAGCTTTAGGGCACCAGGTGAGAAAACACCCCACGGACTCAAATTCGAGTGAACTAGGCCACAAAACTAAGGGCTTTATTTTATTTAGAACTCACCTTTAGGCGTGAATACTTATGCTTCTTGAGGCACATGTATCCAGCTTAATTGGTGAAATTTTTTTTAATAATTTTTTTATGAGGCACAAGGGTCTTTGTCTTAAAATCCTAGATATGCATTAGGTATGCACATTTCATTGAGGTAAAAATTAAGACTAACTACTTATTCAATTTTTCCTCCTATACCTAAAAATTCAACAATTTATTTATTTTGACCAAGTTTTTAGAAATCCTAATCATGATTTTTCTAATTCTTAAGACTAACTTAGATTTCTTTCAAAAGATAAGTCAAAATATTGTCCTTTTTAATTTTTTTTTATTAGCAAATTTTTGGTTAGTTTCTAACTATATGTTAGTATGTTAGTAAAGCCTACCCCCACACTTATCTCATGCATTGTCCTCAATGTATGAATGTATGCATGTATGCATGAAAAAGAAGAAGGGAAGGCAGAAGTTACCTCAAGGTGGTGGTTCCGGTGGTGGTCTAATTGGTCCACGAAATGCGGCCCAATCAACTTTTTGTGGGATTCGGAGGAACCCACCAGAAATTACTCTAATATAACCTACTAAAAAGATGTGTTCATTAAGGATTTTTATTAAATAGTTGACCCCATCTAATTTCCAAATTTCATAACTGATTTCTAAGTCAAATTTGTCAACCGTCTTGTCCCAGAATGGGGTGTGAAAAGATGGAATGATTGACTTGGACGTCATAGGTACAGGAACGAATACCGACTCAGGAAAGAAACTTAAATCAAGTAAGGGTTCAGGAGTCGGGCTAAGTTCAGGAAGTGGGTCCAAATCAATAAGTTGAAGCTCAAGTCCACAATAATCTTCCCACAATGGAATGTGACTCAATATTGGTGATTCAAGTTCAGGAATGATAGGTGTGGGAATCAAGACTGACTCTAAAAGATTACCTAAGTCGGGTAACAAAACAGGAGTCAATAATGATTCGAGAATTTGAGCTTGATCACAGATTTGAGAATCTAGGTCACATATCTCATTGGGTTCAATGTCATAAAAATGAGAACTTGCCAATTTATCCATGGGACTTTCAAAATTGCAAAATTGGTCAAGTTCAATATGATCATCAAAAATAGGTGATTCAATTTCATGATGAATTGGAACAGGATCCAATGTTGACTCGGGAAAAGTGAATTCAGGTGGAGACACCTGAGTCATTATTGAATCAGGAAGTAAAATTGAATCACCAAGTGGGAGATTAGGATCATATTTATGCTCAAGTTCTATTTCAGGAAAGGAATAACTTGTCAAACTATCAATTGGAGTTTCGGCTAGCTCAATGATGGTCCTGAATTAAAATCTTGTTGTCCAAAGCAACGTGGTTCGCCGGCTCTAAGAGAGTGGTCAACGAAAGCAGAATTGGCCGGACGGTGAGAACGTAAAGATTGAACCATCAGATCTATTTCATGATCACGGGCTAATTTAGCCCGAGTCATGGCTTCAAGCATCTTTTCATAATCAATTGGTGCATCATTTTGTGATTGGACTTGAAAAGAGGAAGTGTAATCGTGATGAAGTTGTGAGTTGGTGGACTCACGCATCATCCATCATATCTAAGATTGATGGTAATTGTTGCTTGGACTCATGCATACTCATCATTTTTAAGATAGATGGTTTTCTATTCTGAATGAGTGGATCTGAGTATGAATCTTGGGAATATTGTGGACAAGGTGGATACGGAGGATAATTTGGTTGAAAATTGGACTCGCGGGAAGTGAAACCCCATGAACTCTGTGAAGAGTTGAAATTGTTATGAAAATTATGGTCATAAGATGGGGGGCATGTGTTATATACATTCGGATAAGACCATTCCGGCACACTAGGTTGGTCAAAATTATGATATGCCGGGTTGGTAATATTCGAAAAAGGTGTGTAATATGGATTAAAATTGGAAAATTGTTATATGCCATATCACACGAACACAAAAAAAAAAAAAAGAAAACAAACAAATAAGCAAACAAAAAGAAAAAAAATTCTAACCTAAGTTAGGGTAGACCTATGACCTAGACGACTCCTAACTGGTTAGACTGTCCACGGGAGGTAGGGTGCAGACTTTGACCATAAGTTAATCAGCCAGGTCAGGGTAAGATTGGTGGGAGGTTTTCCGTCAAAGACCTTCCTTAATTAAATAACCACCAATCTTCGGGCTTTCGACCCTCAATCCCCTTCCTAGACACTGATTTGACAGGAGTCAAATTCCAACACTGTTCCCCCTTAGGATAATCTCCTAATTGAGTCCGAGATGTCCCTAGGGCCAACGTCTACTAATTTTTAGTTAGGTTTGGGTTAGTGAGTGCTTGGAATATGATTTTTGGGCCAAGGAAGGGTGATTAAATCCCCACCTTATCTTGTTATGGGTTAGTGCCCTTAAGATAAGTTTGTGCAAGTGTACAAGATATGTAAATAAGATTCACTCAAAGCAATGAAAATCAACCAAGAGATGAGTCCTATTCTAGATGAAATGCGAACGTACCTTGCTCCAGCACTCTTCAACAGTAAAATAAAGGAATTGAAAAGACATGTGCCTAGGATGCAAACGTCTAATCAATTTTTTATCTTTTTCAACAAATATTTTACTGTTGATTAATTAGCAGTATACAGGTTTATCACAGAACAAATTTTAACAAAGCAGAAAACAAATCTTGCAATTTGTAGCAACCTGCAGAAAGATCTGTCAGTAATGAACTACTAAGGCCGCGGAAACGCGGCTATTGCCGCGGATCCACGGCACTGTAGTAGGCTCTGATGCTCTGCCTTCGAGGGCAAAGGCACAGAGTTGCTATATGTCTACTTCTGTTGTTTCCTGTTCTCCAAACCTGCAAACAGAAATCATAAAATAATTAGTTAATAATTAAATTTTTTTTAGAGATAAACTTACCGTCCCTCCCCGGCAACGGCGTCAAAATTTTGATTGAGTTTTTACCTGCACACAAAAATAAAGAATTTTAGATTTAGGAAAAGGATGTGTGAGGTTCTCAATTCGAATCCGCGGTAGCAGTGGCTATACGAGTCGTGATCCTCAGGGACGGACTAGCGATGGAAGCTTATCAATAAGTTATCTCTAAAGTTTTTATTAATTTAAAGTTAAGTTAGAAAGAAAGAAGATGGAGAAGAAGAAGTGATATTTACAATGGAAGTGAAGAAAAGAAATTGAGAATATGGTAGTGTGAGATCTAAACTAAAGAAATAAAAAGAAAGAAACTATAACACGTACAAACCTCTTCTACCTTGCTTACCTTTGATCTGTTCGCGACGACTTAACCTGTCTTGGAAGGCGTGCAAGTATGGCGTATAGGATCGTCCACCTTCGCTACCTACACTATGAAAAGAAAAGACAATCTAAAGAAGGATTGTTCATCTCCATAGGCCATCAAGTGCTCTTCTTTGGCTAGGCAGTCTCGAAGCAATCAGATCTCACGGTTCACAAAACATTAGAGAGAAATAACAGAAGTAAACAAGAACAGAGAAAACAAGAACAAACAAGAATAAAAGAACATAACATAATAAAAAAGAACGAACCTCGATTCGATTTATTTAACAATGGCGGAAAAGCAAAACTTACACCGATTGTCACCCTCAGTACAAGTAGATCTCCTTCTTCTATGAGAACATCATCTCCTCTCAGTTTACAAAAAGGAAAAATAGAAATTACAATAGAGAAAAGAAAATCTAAACTAGTAGAAGAAAGCCTAAAACCCGAGATTTGGCTCTGTAGATTCTGTGTGTCCTTCTCTGTTGCTCTGCAGGGGTATTTATAGGAGCTGGAAGAAGTAGAGTCCCAGTACAACTCTGTCCTGCAACTTGTTATCATGTTGATCACCGAATATGTCTTATCTGCGGATTGAATTGAAAAGTTTGATCAACATAAGAGTTGTAGGTCTTCCAGTCTTCTTTCTGGAGTATCTTGAATCATTAGATTTGAATATCTGTAACAAAAGTTATGATCTGAATACTAAAACGTGTACAGTCTAAATCCGAATTTTTTTGAGTTTTATCTTTGCACTCTTCTCCTTTTATCTTCATCCTGCAAGTATTTAGGGTTGAATAGAAGTCTATCCTTCCCTCTTCTTTTGGTATTTGCAACTATTGCCCTTATTAATTGCAATTTTGACAATTGTTAATTGCAACTTTTACATTGGGCTTTAAACATGGGC
This sequence comes from Agave tequilana, assembly GCA_038442645.1. Lineage (NCBI taxonomy): Eukaryota > Viridiplantae > Streptophyta > Magnoliopsida > Asparagales > Asparagaceae > Agave > Agave tequilana. The sequence continues at coordinate 58,687 of JAVJIF010016161.1, read as the reverse complement.
TTTTGGGCTTCTTTTGAGGCTTTATTCCTTTATTTTTATTTCTCAAGGCCTGCACACAATAAATAATAAAATATTAGTTAATTGTGCATGATTATATGAATAAATATGAAAATGTGATGGTAAATGTAATGATAAAAATGCACTTTTCACTACCAATCAATACTATTTGAAATTGAAGCATACATATATAAAAAACATATATGAGTATAAAAAAAATGTTAATAGTGATACCAATTGAAAAGATCCAATGATACCAATTGAAAACACAATAAGATCAAGTGCATAACTCATATTTTCTACCACCCATTTCATGCACATGTTTAAATTGGATTTTCAATAATGAGCATACAAGGCATGGTCGCCCAACCAACCACCCTTAAATGGAAAGGGTTTTCAAAATAGGTTTGAAAATAGTTTAGCGTACTTGAAAACTCTTCCAAAATGAAGAATTCGAACTAGTTATAAGAAAAATTAGTAAACTAGTACGAAATCCTTCAAGTAAGGAATAAAACAAAAATATATTTCATGAAAAACATATAAATCACATGATCGCCAAACACTCAAAAACTATATAGCACAAATTGTACTCATGAAAACAAAATCATGAGAAAACATCAACTAAAGTGAGTGTACAAGTGTTATGTGAAACATATCATCATAAAAATATGCAATTAAGCTCAATAAGAAATTTCCTTGAAAACATGAAAATCATCAAAACTAGAATCCTTCAAGGTATATGTATGTCATGTACAAAATAAAGTATACATACATATCCAAACATAACGAGTCCACAAAAGTATATGCATGAAGGCAAGTGGCTCAAGGATGTGAAAAACACCTAGAGGGGGGGTGAATACGTGTAAGTGCTAATCTAAGAAACTAAATGCAAACTAAGTGCGCTAAATGCGGAAGCTAATGCAAATTATGCACAAACTAATACAATACAACAAGTGTAGCCGAATTCCCCTTGCGAGGCTCTGGACTAACTCCCCTTGATTCCCCTTGAAATGGGTTGAGGCGCTATGTGAAGCTCTTGTTGGATGAGTATAAGTTAGGCACACACACACAAGCAATCAAGCAATATGAAATACACACAATCAAGCCAAGCATATAAGAATGAATTGCAATATAAAAGATGCAAGGCAACACAAGCAATGTATAAGATATGATGATGAGTATGATGCTTTGCACAATTATAAGAGAGAGAGTTAGAGAGACAATGGGAGCAATCGCAAACACCGAGATTTGTTTCGAGGTTCGAGCACCTTGCTCTACATCCCCGCCCACACCACCGTGTAGGATTTCCACTATCTCAACTCCCACCGAGGGAACCTCTACCAAAGAGGATTTCTTACAACTTTAGGAGTACCAAACTCCTCTCTCAAACAACAACCTCCTCACAACGAGGGGTTAAGCCCGTAGCCAATACAACAACCAATCCACACACCTCTACCGAAGAGGCTCACAACCAAACTCCACCTCTACCGAAGAGGCTCACAACCAAACACTATCACCTCTACCTAAGAGGGATCCAAACCAACAACCCAATACAACAATCTTCACCTCTACCAAAGAGGGAGCAACTCAAGAAATCAAGGGTTTACAACAAGTGGTATATCTCAACCACAAACCTCTTTCCTTTTTCTTTTTCCACAAAAACAAGATCCTAATAGTTTAGGATAGAAGATAGCTCAAGTGTGGAAAACAAGTGTTTTTGGAAACAAGCAACAAAGAAAAACTACTTGGGAAATCTCTTGTATATGATAGAAAATGAAATACCAAATCAAAATCCAAAACCTAGTTTTCTTTGATTTTTCAAAAACCCAAACAAATAAAGATGAGAAGTTTTTGCACTTAAAACTCTTTTGAAAACTCTTTTAAACACTTCAGAAAACTGAAAATTTTTCTCTTAAAAAACTTGGCTAAAATCCCCAAAGAGATGGGGTTTATATAGCCCCTACACAAAACTAGCCGTTAGGCTGAGTTGGCAGTCTGACAGACTGCCGGTCGACCGGTCCGGTCGACCGCCAACGGTCAGAATTATGACCGTTGGGCAACTGCGGTCGACCGGCCCGGTCGACCGAAAAAACCCGAGAGCAGAGCTCTCAACTCGGTCGACCGTCCCGGTCGACCGTGTCTGTGCCTAACAGACGTGCACGTCTGTGCACGTCGGTCGACCGCAACGGTCGACCGGCCCTTGGTGCGGTCGACCGTCACAGTCGACCGACCAGCCTGTCAGCACAAAACAAGGTCAGAAAATTTTGGGAAAAATATTTTATAAAAACCTTTTATCATTTCTGAAAATTCCATAAAACTTGTTTTATCATTTTATGTTAAAACATAAACATGTGATAAAAATTTCAAGACAATATATCAACATATCAATTCATTTTTGAGTCTTGCAAATTTTATCAAAAACAAAACTTTGTATTTTGTCAAACTTGATTTTTCCAAAACATGAATAGGATAGTCAAAATAAGTTTGTCTAGCAAGTTTAAAGCATGTATGTATATCTATACCATATCTAATATACATAAGTATAAGGTAAACTTGTTTTGATCTATTATTCATGAAAACCAAAAACCAAATCATGAAACGTGTGTGTTTTGTGTTCACTTGAGCATATCAACTAAACTAAGCTTTACAAATATGGATCTAAAACACAAACTCTAAACTAGTACCTAAGTCTTCTTGACGATCTTCATCTTCAAGTAGACTTGCTCCAAAACTCCATCCATGGGTTAGGCAAATTGTGAACATGAAGCTTTGGCCCTGGAATCACCATGAATAGCTTCTAAACTCCTTGTTGAAGCTAATCACCAACTAATATCCTGTTAATGATCTGAAACTTAGAAACACAAGAATATTAGTAAACATAACTACATGAGTGTTGATCATCATCAAAACTAGAGTGGAAGGCCATTGGGCCAACAATCTCCCCCTTTTTGATGATGACAAAACTCATGGAGTTATATATGCATGGATTAAAGTTAAGCTTCAAAGAAGCTCCCCCTTAACTCATGCATAAACAAATAAACATAAATATGCAAGAATGATAATGCATAAACAATAAAAACTCTAGATACCACATGGAATATCCAAAACAAAGCAAGCTCTAGATACCAATTACAACAATTACAAAGCAAGCTCTTTGGATACCAATTAAACTTAATAAACAATTAAACTTAATATTCTTGATATTAAAACATAATATATGCATATAAAACATAAGCATGCATATAAAACTCAAATACTTCTCCCCTTTTGTCAATCATCAACAAAGGGGTAAACAATCAAAACCATAGATAAAAACGAGGGGTAAAAATCTTTCTTCCCCTTTTTGTTAATCAAAAACAATAAAAACAATGTTCTCTCCCTTTTTGTCTAAAAACAAGGTCAATAAGGGGTGACTATCAATTTGGATATCAATAGAAAATTTGTCAATGAAGCATCTTGATACCAAATGAAAATAAACAAAGATCAATAAATGTTATATGCTATATACATTCATGAAGAGGAAGACGCTAAGTTAGCTTCCCTACACATATGCATTACATGAAGAAGGGATGACAAGCCCCAATTCACATAACACATATTATGTAATGCATAAGAGGAGATGTGAAGCTCCCCCTACACACGTATATCATATAAAGAAGAGTTGTCAAGCTCCTCAATTTATAATATACTCAACATGAATCTATATGTAAGAGAGATGTTAAGCTCTCCTTGCATATAGGAAATACAAATCAAAACTTTTGTATATTTTCTTTAAACAAAATTTGAGATATCAATTGAAAATCATCATCATGAAAACAATCGATACCAATTGAAATTAAACATAAATCTTGAATATCTAAACATGAATCTTGAAACCAATTGTAAAATATTTCATTTTTTTAAAAAAAATATATAAACAATTTGAAAGTCTTTAAAATTCATCTTTAAAGTCATAAAGTGTGGGAGTAGGAATCAAATACCAATTGAAAAACAAGATCAAATTTTCTCCCCCTTTATGAAATACAAACTAAAATCATGCATAGTCTTGATACCAATTTAAAAGTAGTCAATTGAAACAAAATTGAAACTCAAGCACTAGCATAAACACAAACATATATATGTATGAAAAATAGATACCAATAGAAATTGATATACTTGGAATTTAAAGCATACATACATACAAAACATATATGAGTATACAAGAAGATCAAAATGATACCAATTGAAAGAGTTCAATGATACCAATTGACATAACAATAAGTTCAAGTGTATACATCATATTATCTACCACCCAATCATAATTCAAGTTTTAAAGATTTTCAATTTAGGGCATACATGAACATGATCTCCCATCCTACCGCCCTTAGAAGGTAGGGGTTTTCAAAAATAGATTTGAAAATTTAGTTTTGTTTGAAAATCTCTACCATATGAAGAATACCATAACTAGTTAAATGAAAAATCTTTTAAACTAGTACGAAATCCTTCAAGCAAGGAATAAAACAAAATTGTTTTTCATAAACATGAAATTCACATCATATCAAACACTCAAGTTCAATTAGGCATAAATAAGACTCATGATAACAAAACATGAGCAAGCAATAGATGTGAGTGTACAAATAATATGTGAAGATCATAATCATGAAAAATATTTCATTAAGCTCAATTATTCCTTAAAACATAATTCCATCAAAAACATGAAAAATCATATAAACTACTTATTTAATCTTCAAGGCATATGTATGTCTAATACAAGCTAAAATATACATACATATCCAAAACTCAACGAGTCCACTAAATGTATATGCATTAAGGCACGTGGCTCAAAAGATGTATATGTATAAGATTAGTTTGAACTAGATAGACATATACATGAAGTTAAACATAAATACATGAAACATGAAAAACTAAATTTTCATCTAAAAAACCAATTTCATTTCAAGGTATATGTATGAATTGTCAATACACTAAGTATACATACATATCCCTAAACACAATTTGAGTCCATAATATAGATTTGCATGAAAGGCAAATGACTCAAGGGGTATACATGTATATCTTAAAGTTTGGCAATACAAACATATACATGAAGTGAAACACACAATCATAAAACAAATTCAAAAATGGAATACAAGTTTGAAATGTATGAATCATCAAAACTAGACTAGACTAGCACATCTAATGGGTACAAATATGCATTCAATACCAACTATATATAGATTTATTTGTAGCCCACTCTATGTACAAGTATATAACTAGTCTTAATGAAAACTAACACTTAAACATGTAATCAAGTCATTGAGCATCAAAACAAACACGAATACCATATTTCAAACTAAAACACATACAAAATTCATCAAAATTCTTTTATTTGAATTTTAAGCTACATATACATGCAAATAGGTATAACAAGTGTAAATGAATGAATCATCAAAACAAGCTTATACGTGTGCATATAGTGAATACAAATGATCATGAAGTTCAATTGCATATAAAACAAATGTAACTCACTATTTGCACATGTATAACACAAGTTTTGACAAAATCCACATTTAAACATGTCATAACCACAGGGAGCATCAAAACAAGCTAGAAATCAACATCATAAGAACTAAAACATGATTACTATGTAAATTCACATGTATTAGATTCATGATGTACATTATAGCTAAACAAACGGTGAGAACACTAAATATGAATCAAATAAGCATGTGTGTCTCAAATACTATACATGTATGTCAAGGATCTAATAAACATGGAATGAACATACTAATCCAATGACAATAAAAACATGCTATAAACTATGAACATGAAAAGCATGTAAACACAATAGATGGGAGTAAAAGGATTGTTACCAAAACCGAAGAAGCAACTCTCCTTGTCTCCAAAACATGGTGGTCCACTCCACCAACCTTCCCTTGAAAGTGATGCATCCATTTGATTTCCTTTAAGTACGGAACGCATCCACTCCAAGGTGCTAACACTCTCACGTCATGTGAGAGCCCACACCTACATCAAAAACTTTAGGGGTGGTGGTCTTTGGTACCCATACTCTTTTGGGTCCATGGGGGTTAGTACCTTCTCTAACCCAAATAAAATTCTTTGCTAAATTAGGAGTATGTAATCTATCATAGCAAAATTTAGTAAGGTGGCCCTTACGACCACAATGTGTACAAGTGTACACATGAGCATACATATGGTGATGGGTGTGTCCGTGAGAAGCATGTGTATGCCGTGGATGGTGTGCATGAATAGGTGGAACTTGTTTCTTTCGAACCAAGAATTCCAACCGTGTATGGTTCTTAGCACATTGGCTCATAGTGGAGCCCAAACAATCTACTCTCTTCTTTAACATACAAATATCATCATTAATCTTAGAAGAAGAGGTACATGCATTAGGTAGACTAGATGAAGAGGCTACACTAGCATGGCAAACATGTGCATCTATCTTATGTTGCAAAACTTCATTTTTCTTTAAACAAGCATCCAAATCATTTGAAATAAAATTAATTTTATTTTTCAAAGCAACATTCTCTTTTAAAATAAAATCTACTTTGAAGACAAATTTTCATTTTTCTTCAAAAGAGTTTCACAATCATTTTTAGACTTTAAAATTTATTTTCTTTTAAAGTAAGTTCCAATTGAGATCTCAATGAATCCCTTTCATTATAGACCTCAACCTTTTCTTGCAAAACACAATCAAGTCTAGAATGCAAACACTTATTTTCTTTTCAATTTCTAGACTTTTCTTTTTCAAAATCTTATATTTTTCAATTAGTTTTTCACAAACAATAGATAGTTCTTCATTCAAAGCATGGGGATCAACAATATCATCACATGAAGAACTAGCATCATAATCACTATCTAGGTGGGATTCCGAATGTACCTCAAGGGAGTCATTCCCTTGGACCATGAAGCATTGTGGATCGGATTCTCCACTAGATTCCTCTTCTTGAATTTGAACTTGAAGCTCCGAGGTGGTGGTGGTTGTCAATTTGTTCCACACTGCAAAGGCAGAATCAAGGTTAGAAACACATATGAGATAATCTTTAGGAAGAGTGCTACTAATGGCCTCTAGGACTTGTGCATTGACCCCTATATGATTGCAATCACCAAGATAACATCTCTTGGTGGCGGCAAGGAAAACATGCAAACCTAGGGTCTTTAGGTACATGGACATCCTATACTTCCAAACATCAATGTTGGAAGGATCATAGTTAGGAGGGGTCATGAAGTCCATGGTAAACTATATATGAATGTGCAAACAGACAAATACAAATGAGATTAGCGAGCAAATGGATCACTCCTAGGATGTTAAGCCTAAGTATCAGGAGCACTAGCTCTGGTATCAATTGAAAAACACCTAGAGGGGGGTGAATAGGTGTAAGTGCTAATCTAAGAAACTAAATGCAAACTAAGTGCGCTAAATGCGGAAGCTAATGCAAATTATGCACAAACTAATACAATACAACAAGTGTAGCCGAATTCCCCTTGCGAGGCTCTGGACTAACTCCCCTTGATTCCCCTTGAAATGGGTTGAGGCGCTATGTGAAGCTCTTATTGGATGAGTATAAGTTAGGCACACATACACAAGCAATCCAAGCAATATGAAATACACACAATCAAGCCAAGCATATAAGAATGAATTGCAATATAAAAGATGCAAGGCAACACAAGCAATGTATAAGATATGATGATGAGTATGATGCTTTGCACAATTATAAGAGAGAGAGTTAGAGAGACAATGGGAGCAATCGCAAACACCGAGATTTGTTTCGAGGTTCGAGCACCTTGCTCTACATCCCCGCCCACACCACCGTGTAGGATTTCCACTATCTCAACTCCCACCGAGGGAACCTCTACTAAAGAGGATTTCTTACAACTCTAGGAGTACCAAACTCCTCTCTCAAACAACAACCTCCTCACAACCGAGGGGTTAGGCCCGTAGCCAATACAACAACCAATCCACACACCTCTACCGAAGAGGCTCACAACCAACTCCACCTCTACCGAAGAGGCTCACAACCAAACACTATCACCTCTACCTAAGAGGGATCCAAACCAACAACCCAATACAACAATCTCCACCTCTACCAAAGAGGGAGCAACTCAAGAAATCAAGGGTTTACAACAAGTGGTATATCTCAACCACAAACCTCTTTCCTTTTTCTTTTTCCACAAAAACAAGATCCTAATAGTTTAGGATAGAAGATAGCTCAAGTGTGGAAAACAAGTGTTTTTGGAAACAAGCAACAAAGAAAAACTACTTGGGAAATCTCTTGTATATGATAGAAAATGAAATACCAAATCAAAATCCCAAAACCTAGTTTTCTTTGATTTTCCAAAAACCCAAAACAAATAAAGATGAGAAGTTTTTGCACTTAAAACTCTTTTGAAAACTCTTTTAAACACTTCAGAAAACTGAAAATTTTTCTCTTAAAAAACTTGGCTAAAATCCCCAAAGAAATGGGGTTTATATAGCCCATACACAAAACTAGCCGTTAGGCTGAGTTGGCAGTCTGACAGACTGCCGGTCGACCGGTCCGGTCGACCGCCAACGGTCAGAATTATGACCGTTGGGCAACTGCGGTCGACCGGCCCGGTCGACCGAAAAAACCCGAGAGCAGAGCTCTCAACTCGGTCGACCGTCCGGTCGACCGTGTCTGTGCCTAACAGACGTGCACGTCTGTGCACGTCGGTCGACCGCAACGGTCGACCGGCCCTTGGTGCGGTCGACCGTCACGGTCGACCGACCAGCCTGTCAGCACAAAACAAGGTCAGAAAATTTTGAGAAAAATATTTTATAAAAACCTTTTATCATTTCTGAAAATTCCATAAAACTTGTTTTATCATTTTATGTTAAAACATAAACATGTGATAAAAATTTCAAGACAATATATCAAAATATCAATTCATTTTTGAGTCTTACAAATTTTATCAAAAACAAAACTTTGTATTTTGTCAAACTTGATTTTTCCAAAACATGAATAGGATAGTCAAAATAAGTTTGTCTAGCAAGTTTAAAGCATGTATGTATATCTAGACCATATCTAATATACATAAGTATAAGGTAAACTTGTTTTAATCTATTATTCATGAAAACCAAAAACCAAATCATGAAACGTGTGTGTTTTGTGTTCACTTGAGCATATCAACTAAACTAAGCTTTACAAATATGGATCTAAAACACAAACTCTAAACTAGATACCTAAGTCTTCTTGACGATCTTCATCTTCAAGTAGACTTGCTCCAAAAACTCCATCCATGGGCTAGGCAAATTGTGAACATGAAGCTTTGGCCCTGGAATCACCATGAATAGCTTCTAAACTCCTTGTTGAAGCTAATCACCAACTAATATCCTGTTAATGATCTGAAACTTAGAAACACAAGAATATTAGTAAACATAACTACATGAGTGTTGATCATCATCAAAACTAGAGTGGAAGGCCATTGGGCCAACAGGATGTATATGTATAACTATTAGTTTGGACAAAATAGATATATACATGAAGCTAAATATAAACATGAAAACATGTACAAAATGAGAATACAAGTCAAATGCATGAATCATCAAAACTAGGCTATACTAGTACATCTAATGAGTACAAATGAGCGTTCAAGCACAAACATATAATAGTCTATTTGTGGCTCACTAGTTGTACAAGTATATACCTAAGTTTTAATGAAAATTATCATTTAAACATGTAATCAAAACATGAAGCATAGAAATCAAAACATATATGATCATTATGGTAAATGCACATGTGTTAGATCTAAGACATACATGCTAGTTAAACTAAAGTGAGAACACTAAATATAAATCCATATAAACATGGGTGTCTCAAATACTAATCATGTATATCACTAATCTAAGTATCATGTCATTTAACATATTAATCATGAAACATCAAGACATGCTAAAATCAATGAAATGAAAAGCATGTAAACAATAAGTGAGGAGTAAGAGACCGTTACCAAAAACCATGAAGGCAACTCTCCATATCTCCAAAACAAGGTGGTCCTCCCACCAAACTTCCTTGAAAGTGACGCATCCAAATAGTCCTCTTTAAGCTCGGAACGCATCCACCTCAGGGCACCATAACTCTCATGTCATGCGAGAGCCCACACCTACATCAAATACAATAGGGGTGGTCTTTGGTACCATATACAATTTTCGGTCCATGGGGGTTAGCTCCTTTCCTAACCCAAACAAATTTATTTGCTAAATTTGAATCATGTATACGATCGTAACAAAACTTAGCAAGGTGGCTCTTACGTCCACAATGTGTACAAGTGTACACATGAGCATACATCGTGTTATGGGAGTGAACGTGGGAAGCATGTGTATGCCGTGGTTTGTGTGCATGCAAAGATGGAACTTGTTTCTTTCGAAACATAGATTCCAAACGTGAGTGGTTCAAAGCACAATGGCTCAAAGTGGAGCCCAAACAATCCATATTCTTCTTTAACAATTTTATATCATTTTCAATTATAGAAGAAGAGGAGCATGCAATAGGTAAGCTAGGTGAAGCTACACTAGCATGGCAAACATGTGAATCTAAATCATTTTGCAAAGAAATATTTTTCTTAGAAACCAAGTCTAAATCATTTGAAATAGAAATAATTTTGATTTTCAAAGAATCATTTTCTTTTACAATAAAATCAAGTTTTGAAGATAAGATCTCATTTTTCTTCAAAACCTCATTGCAATCATTTTTATTTTTCAAAATATCATTTTCTTTTAAGGCAAGTTCAAGTTTAGATTTCAATGAATCCCTTTCATTAGAAATCTCCACTTTCTCTTGCAAAACCAAATCTAGTTTTGAACATAAATCCTTGTTTTCTTTGTTAAGTTCAAAACTCTTCTTTTTCAAAAGATTATATTTTTCTAGCAATTTTTCGCAAACAATAGAAAGTTCTTCATTCAAAGCATTTGGATCAACATAGTCATTACATGAAGAACTAGCATCATCACTATCTAATTGAGTTTCTGAGTATACCTCAAGGGAGTCATTCCCTTGGACCATGTAGCATTGTTGCTCGGATTCTCCACTAGATTCATCCTCCACAATAGTTGGCGTTTGAAGCTTGGAGGAGGTCAACGTGTTTCACACTACAAAGGCAGAATCACAGTTAGAAATTAAGCACAAATATTCTTTGTTAGGCGTGCTTCTAAGTGCCTCAAGGGCTTGCGCATTGGCTTCTATATGCTTGCTATTATCAAGATAGGATTTCTTGGTACCGGCAAGGAAAAAACATGGAAGCCTAGGGTTTTCAAGTACATGGACATCCTAAATTTTCACATGTCAATGTTGGAGACATCAAACATGGGAGGTGACAAGCAATCCATGAGTGTGTGTAAACAATATAAGTGTGCAAATGCAAATGATAGATTAGATAACCAAGATCACACTTCTAGGTGGTTAAACCTAATATCAGGGGCGTAGGCTCTAATACCTATTATAAGTACACCTAGAGGGGGGTGAAAAGGTGTACGGCTAATCTAATGAAAAAAATGCGAAAATTAAAAACTTAATAGGAAACACACTTAATGTAACCAACGAGTGTAGCCGAATTCCCGGTGAAGGGCTCTAGACTAACTCCTCTTGATTCCTCTGAATAAGAGTTGAGGTGCTATATGAAGCTCTCGTGGTTAAACACAAGTGAGGCACACACAAACAAGCCAAGCATATAATATATGAATGAGCAATATGAAATGATGCAAGCACAAAGTAAAAGAGAGAGAGAGTTAAGAGAAAGTGGATCAATCGCTAACACATGGATATGTTTCGAGGTTCGAGCACACAGCTCTACGTCCCCGCCTTCACACAGAAGGATTTCCACTAACTTGTCCACACAGGACTCCCACACATGGAACCTCCACTGAGAATTTGGGGTAATACAGCCGGGAGTATACAACTCCTCTCTCAATTACAAACACAGCCTCTACACTTAGAGGCTAGGCACAAAGCCACCAATATCAACCTCACAAATGAGGGATAGGCACAAAGCCAATACAAACACAATCCACCTCTTCAATAAGAGGGATACCAACACAACCTCCACTATCAACCTCTCACTAGAGGGATACCCACAATCACCTCTCACTAGAGGGATAACACAAAATAAGGAGTGTTTACAACTTGGTGGTTTCCATAACCACAAACCAATCTCTTCTCACTAAACAAAGATCCTAATAGATAGGATAGCAAGATAAGCTCAAGTGTGAGAAAACAAAGTGTTTTAAACAAAGAAATCACTTGGAAAAATCTCCAAATAGATATAGAATTTTTAGACCAAAAACAAATTCCCAAAAGACTATTTTCTTTGAATTAAAAATACTTTAAAAAAAATGAAGATTGATCTTTTAAAACACAAAAACTCTTTTGAAAAACTTGCTCTTAAAACACTAGAGAAGATCAGAATTTTAGCTCTCAAAAACTTGTTAAGAAACAACTCTCAAATGGGGTATAAATAGCCCTCATACAAATTCTGCCCGTTGGCAGCTGCAAGGTCAAAATTGACCTTCCGGTCGACCGGCCGGTCGACCGGCCAACGGTCAAGAACATGACCGTTGAGCCCAGCGGTCGACCGCGTCGGTCGACCGTGCTAGTTCCAGAGAGCAACAGCTCTTTGGCCGGTCGACCGCTCGGTCGACCGAGTCTGGAAACAGAGAGCAGGGTCGACCGCCCCGTCGACCGGAGGCTTTCCAGATAGCAGAGATCTCTGGCGGTCGATCGTCTCGGTCGACCGGCCTCCCCAGCTTGGCTGCATGCACATTCGGTCGACCGGCCCGGTCGACCGGCAGTCAGCCAGTCTGACATTTCTGGGACAGAAAAACTAGGGTTTTTAACTTAAATAAAATCTCATAAAACCTCTAAAATCCCACAAAAATAGTTTTAGTATAATACTTTGATATACAAACACGTTTGAGTAAAATCAAACCATATTACAAACATTTGGAACTATTTTTGTAACTTAGAAATTTTGCCGAAAACTAAAACTCGTATTTTCTAAAACTTAGATTTTTGAAATGGAAAATCGTTTTGTCCAAAACTCATCCAAATACAAAAACATGATATTGAAACAATATTTAGGCATATAGTATATGGATATAATCCAATATACATATAAAGATATATATCAATATTTTTGACAATAAATCCAAAATAAGTTTTGTTAAAATACCAAAACTCCAAACTCATGAAATAGACTATCAAACTAAGTTTGTATAAATAGTTGAAGCATAGATGTATATAGAACAAATCTAATATACATTAAACCATGTAAACTTGTTGATTATATCTTTTCATGAAAACCAAGATCGGTTAAACCAAAATCGAAAACCAAAATATGAAACTTAAACAAGTGTGTGTGTTATAAACTTGAGCATACCACACTATCTAATCTTTAATAGTGGATCTAAACAATAAACTAAACACTGTACCGAAGTCTTCTTGTAGAGCTCCGTCTCCAAGTCGACTCGATCCAAACGTGATCCACCGAGCTTGACTCCAACGAGTGCTAGAGATGAACTTTGACGCTCGGGCTCTTGAATCACCATGTGAAAGCTCCAAAACACCTTTGTTAAAGCTAATCACCTACTAATATCTTGGTTAAGTATCTGAAACTAAACATCACAAGATTATTAGTAAACTATAACTACATGAGTTAATCATCATCAAAACTAGAGTGGAAGGCCTCTGGGCCAACAATGGCTTCAAGTATCTTTTCATAGTTGATTGGTTCATCGTTTTATTACGATTGGACTCGAAAAGATGAAGTGTTATTTTGAAATTTGTGGTCAAATTGTGAGTCCGTCAGATTTTGTGATTGTTGCTTGGACTCACGCATACTCATTTACAAGATTGATGGTTTTTTGTTTTGAACTGGTGGAACTGAGTATGAATCTTGGAAATATTATGGACAAGGTGGATAAGGAGGACAAGTTGGTTGAAAATTGCACTCGGGGGAGGTGAATCCCCATTGACTCTGTGAAAAGTTAAAATTATTCTGAAAATTATGGTCATTAGATTGGGGCATGGGTTATATTGATTCGGATAAGACCAATCCGACACACTAGGTTGGTTAAAATTATGATATGCCGGGTTGGTAATATCCGAAAAAGAGGTCGGGGTAATATGGATTACTATTAAAATTGAAAAATTATTATTATAAGCCATATCACACAATAAATGTCAAACACAAACAAAGAAAAAACAAACAAATAAGCAAACAATTAAAAAAAAAAATCTAACTAGGGTAAACTTTAGACCTAGACAACTCCTAACTGGTTAGACTATCCACGGGGGTATATTGTCGAATCTGACCACAAGCTAATCAGCCAGGTAGGGGTAAGATTGGTGGAAGGTATCCGCGCAAAAGTGACAGGCCTAATTAAGCTAAACCACCAGCCTTTGGGGTTTCGCCCCTCAATCCCCAACCTTAGTCACCGTTTGACAAGAGTCAAATTCAAATCAACTTCCCTCTTAGGTCAGTCTCCTATTTGAGTCTGAGATGTCCCTAGGGCCAAAGTCTACTCAATTTTAGTTAGGCTTGGGTTAGTGAGTGAGGAGATTGTTTATGGGCTAAGGGAGGGTCATGACTTCCCCACCTTATCTTGTTTATAGGACAAGCCCTTAAATCAATTTTGTGCAGTGTACAAGTATATAGAAAAAAGTAACACTCAAGTAATATTTCATATAAGAATGAACCTTATACTAAATGTTATGCACACATACCTTGGCGTCAGCACTCTTCAACAGTAAATAGAAAATGTAATGAAATAGACACGTGCCTAAATGCAAAGTCTAAATTATTTTTTTATCATTTACAATTAACTTTTTACTGTTGTGTTAGAAATGTATATACAGTGAGTCAAATAAGGAAATAAATGCTACAGATCTTAAGCTATGCAATTCAGCCAACCTGCAGAAAATACAGGTTAGTAGTTCACTCAGATTGCCACAGAAATATAGCAAATCTGAGGGCTTCTGGGCTCTGCTTTCTTGAGCAGAGTCCAGAGCCACTTATATGTCCACTGCAGCAAACATTCCTTGTTATTAAATCTGTACACTAAAAATAAAGAAGAAGATTACCAAAAATATAAACTTTAAAGAGAGAATAACTTACCGTCCCTCCCCGGCAACAGCGCCAAAATTTGATTGAGCTTGAACCTGCACAAAAAATACAGAATTTCAGAACTTTTAAAACAGTAGTGCAAGGTGCTCAATTCTACAGTTATAGCAAGTGGCTATGCGGGCATTGATCCACAAGGAGGGACTAGCGATGGAAGCTTTTTAGTAAGTTCTCTTTTAAACTATAATTAATGGTTAGAATTCTTCTTTTAGTTCTTAAAAAGAAAAGTGAAAAATGGAGTTAAAGTCAAGTTAGGAAAAAAATGGTAGAATGAGAAGGTGAAAAAAATAGAAGTGATATGTACAAAGAAATTGAAAAAAAGTGAAAGAGATTTGGGTGATTATGATGTTGGTGATCTACACTAAAAGTTACTAGAAAAGAAAGAAAAACTAAAACCTAAAAAACATACTTACCTCTTCGGTGACTGCTTACCTTTTACCCATATCGACAATGTATCTTTTACTTGAAGGCGAGCGAAGCATGGCAGATGAGATCTTCCCATTCCCGATTTACACTATAAAATGAAGGGGCGAGCTATACTACCATAGAAATGGATATCCATCACCATAAGCCATCAACGGCACTTGCAAGGACAAGGCAACTTCGAGGCTATCGGTTTCATTTGGATCCACAAACACAGAAGAGGGAAGCGAATAAAAACAAGAATAGAAAAAAAAGGAAACCTCGATCCGATTCAAATAACAATAGAAGAAAAGATCACTTACACCGTGTCACATCCATGAAAGTCTCCTCTCCTCTCAGTTATATAAATAAAATAAAAATTACATAAAAGAAAACTAAAAACCTAAGTTACAAATTACAAGTTAGCCTAAGTTCTACTCTCTGTTTGGTCCTCCTTTTTTTGCCTTTGAGATTACAGGTATTTATAGGAGAAATCCAGAGGGTAGAGGAGTATGAAGATAAGAGAAGTTGGCTATTTCTGAATTTGAATCCTCACATTATCTCCAAAATTGATTTGATGTGGATATTCAGTTCTAATCTACAGCTTATTGGCGTATTGATTGCCAAATATAACTTATCAAATGACAGAATTAGAAATAATGATCAACTTAAGAATTGTAGCCTTTTAAGTTCTCTTTCTGGATCATCTTGATCATCAGATTTGAGTTCTGGTAGCGAACGTTATGATTCAAATACTAAAATATATCCAGCCAGAATCTAAGTCAAAATTGCTTCATCTCATCCATTGATCTTCTCTCTATCCGTTTATCCCTTTGGATTTGGACTCTGTATTTGATGTTATCCTCGGTTGATCTTTAGCTTTAATCACTTGATTCACTAAAAACTGAATTTAACCAACTGGATTGGGATCATTCTCTCTAACCAAATAGATTTAGTTAAATCTGAATTTAACTGATATTTATTTGGTTTTATCCTCTTTCTCCCATGATTATCTTCTGCAAAATAGACATTTAAGACAAGGAATTTAGCAGATTTATTACATGATAAATGTTGATATGTAATAAAGAATAATGCAATAAATATGTGCAATCAATATTTCATCATATATGTGTAGTGGATCATATCCTTACACACTAAGCTTCAAAAGTGTTTAAAATATCTTGTTTTTGTATTTGGAGAAGTTTTGCAAAAATCGTTTTTTGAAAAAATCGTTTTTCAATTTGGAGATAGTTTTTGGAAAATACAGATTTTTGTTGAAGCCAAAATTTTCATATCACAAAAATAGTTCAAAATGTTTGTAATATATTTTGATTATTAATCAAACATGTTTGTATTTCAAAGTATATCAATGAACTTATTTTGTAGAATTTATGAGAATTTATGAGATTTTATTGAAGGTAAAAAGACCATGTTTTAATCCCCAAAAATTTGTGACCTGGCCTTCTGTCGGTCGACCGAGACAAAAAGTTGGTCGACCAGTATGGTCAACCGATGTGCACAAAAATGCACAGCCACTTGGCTGGCAGGCCGGTCGACCGACCTGGTCGATCGCCAGAGAGCTCTGCTCTCTGGATCTGGCCCCGGTCGACAGGGCGATCGACCGGTAGAGAGCTTCTGCTCTCTGTATCTAGGCCTCGGTCGACTGGACGGTCGACCGGTGGCACAATGGTCGGAAATCCGACCGTTGGGGTCGAGCGCCAGCAGGGTTTCCTGCTGAGTTGGACGTCAACGGGTATATTCTTTAGGTCTATAAATTGGGGCTGTTTTGGGCTGTTTTCTATAAGATTTGAAGTGAGTTTTCAAGTAGTTTTTCTACACTTCTAAGTGTTTATCTTCACTTGTTTTTAAGCCAAATACTTTCATAAAAAAGGAGAGTTTTTCAAGAGTGTTTTGTAAAAGTGATTTCTTGAGTTTTTCACCATAAATCCATCCAAGTTTTTCTTACACATACTTGAGCTTTCCATTATCATATCTATCCTATAGGAGAGTTGTTGTGAGAGTGTTTTAAGTGATTAAAGTGTTGTGATCACCAAAGTGTTTCATCTTATATTTGAGGAGGTGAACTTGCGGGTTCGTGTTGTTTCGAGTTCTTGTGGAAGCTCGGTGTAGAGGTGCGGCCTCGGCAAGCTAGTGTGCTTGCGTGTGTTGTTCTTGCGGGAACAAGTGAGGGGACTAGTGAGTCGAAGAGTTCTAGTGTGAACTCCTTGTAGGTGTTGCGACACCAAGTGATCCGGTGGGATCGATTCTAGTGGAAATCCTTCATAGTGTTGAAGGCATGGACGTAGAGCAAGGGTGCTCGAACCTAAAAACAAATCTCCCGTGTTTGTGATTGCTCCTCTGTCTCTCACTTGTGATTATATCTTGCATGCTAACATTGCTTATCTTTTTATATGCTTGATATATTTTGTGCTTTTGTTATATGCTTGGGATTATTTGCTCACACTTGTATTCAACCAAGAGAGCCATAGCGGCACCTCAACTCTTATCTAGAGGAATCTTGAGGAGATAGTCCAGAGCCCTTCACTGAAAATTCGGCTATACTCTTGTGTTATACCTTGTGTGTTTAGCACAATTGTTTTTAGTTTGCATAAATAGTTTTAATTTCGCATTAATTCATCATTAGATTAGCTAGTCACCTATTCATCCCCCTCTAGGTGATTTCAATTGGTATCAGAGCTTGGTGCTCTTGATTTGGGTCTAACAACCTTTAGTTAAAAATCCTCATTTTTTAGCTAATCACAATATTTGTTTATATACACATGAATTTCATGTCACCTCCCATGTTTGATATTCTTAACATCCAAACTTGAAAAGTTAAGATGTCAATGTACCTCAAAGCCCTAGGGATTCATTTTTATCTTGCCACTATTAAAATTCATATTATTTAAATGGCAAACATCTAGAGGCTAACTAAAAAGCCATCCATGCTTTAAAGTCAACCCTAAATGATGATTATTTATGTAGGGTTTCTAACTTTGATTCGGCTTTTGTAGTATGAAACATTTTAGTCTCCCTTGGCGAACAAAAAGCAATACTATGTCGGGAGCGACTCAGATGATGGAAGTGATACTTCCAACATATGCTACATGGCCCAAGGGGATAGCCCCTTGAGGTAAATTCTGAATCCGAGCTTGATGAGGATGTTGATATGTCATATGATGATCTTGCTTCTTTTTGTCAACAACTTCTTGAAAAATATGAGTTGCTCAAAAAGGATAATAAGAAATTGAAAAATAAATGAGTCCATTTCAAAAGAAAATAATTCTTTTAAAATAAATTTGCATGCATTTCAAAAGAAAATGATTTTTTAAAAAAGGAGAATATTTCCTTGTCTTCTAAATTAAATGATCTTTGTGAAAGAAATACTTCTTTGAAAAATAAAATTCTTTTGGTGGAAAAAGAAAAAGAAATTATTTTGGAAGAAAATAACTCTTTGAAAAGAAAATTTGTTTCAAAAGAAAAAGAAACATTTCTAAAAAGAAAAAGGTTGTTGATTTTCATACTTGCCATGCTCTTCATGCAACCATTGATAAAAATGAGATTCAACTTTTGAAATAGAATAGATTATTTGAGCTCAACTTTGAGCAATTGTGCATTTAATCATTCTAAATTGGAAACCTTGTTTCAAAAGAAACAAACTTCGCATGTTCATGCACATCACCCACGGCATACATATGCACACTTTGCACATCATGATCACACTCATTCATATATGCATGCTAGAGTGTACAAGTGTACACATTGCAGCCGCAAAGGCCATTTAGTAAAGTTTTATTTTGATAAAATAAATTCTATAAATTTTGCTAATAAAAATGTTTGGGTTCCTTATGATGCTAACCCCCGTGGACCCAAAAGAAAATGGGTACCAAAATCCCCACCACTTGTGTTTGATGTAGGTGTGGGTTCTCACATGACGTGAGAGGATTGGTGCCTTGGTGGTGGATGCATGATGAGCTAAATTGACACACCAAATTGATGCATCACTATCAAGGAAGTTTGGTGGAGGGCCACCATGTTTTAGAGACTTAGAGATTAGTGCATATGATTTGGTAACTATCTCTAAACTTCCATTTAGTTTACATGCCTTTATATAAATATTTTTTGCATGTTTTAGTTTTGTGCCTCTTGTGGTGAATACTTGTTTAGATGAATTTTTCATTAGAACTTGTGTATATACTTGTACAAGTAGTGAGCAACAATTGATTCTTATATGTTTGTTCTTCATTACTCATTTGTACTCATTACATGTACATGTATACCTAGCTTTGATGATTCTTTCACTTATACATATTTTTCCTATTCTTGTATATGTTTTTACTTCATGTATATGTAATTTTTGTCCAAACTAATAACTATACATGTATACCCTTGAGTCTCTTGCCTTCACGCAAATAATATTATGGACTCTTTTGTGTTTGGGATATGTATGCATATTTTTAGCTTTGGATAAAACATACATATGCCTTGAAGTTTGTTTTAATGAAAATAATTTTTTTATGATGTTTGATGTTTTGAGCTTCATTGATTATTTAATGAATATGCTATTCACATAATTCTTATGCACTCATATTATTGTTTACTCATATATTTGTTTTATGAGAACTTTTGAGTTTTATCGATCTTGAGTGACAATTTTGTGTATTTAGCTATGTTTCATGAGATATATATGATTTGATTTCATGTTTGAAGGATCTTTAACTAGTTTTTCAAAAATTACTTTGACAAGTTATTTATTCTTCATTTGGTAGTTTTTTCAATTTACAACTATTTTCAAATCATATTTTTGAAAACTTCTATCCTTAAGGGCGGTTGGATGGGCGATCATATCTTGTATGCTCCTAATTGAAAATCTTTTAACATGTGCATAAATAGGGTTGATAGTTATGAGTAATACACATGATCTTCATGATATTTCACTTTTGTATACTCACACATATTTTCTATATATATGTATGCTTCAATTTCAAATAATATCAATTTCAATTGGTATTTTCATTTTCATACATATATATTTTGATTGTGCTTGATTTACAATATCCTTACTTGTTTAAAGCACAAATTATGTTTATGCTAAGCTTGACTAATTTTTAAATGTTAATTGGTATCTAAATGAGCTTATGCATTATTTTCAATTGGTATTTCAATGATATCAAAATATACTTCATATTTTACCTTTTAATTGGTATCAAAAATTTACAATGTTTCAATTTCAATTTGGTATCAAAAATCTACTATTGGTATCTTAAAATTTTATTTATTTACAAGTGGTACTAAGTTATAAGTTTGTCAACTACAATTTGTTTCATTGGTATCAAAATCTGTTTTTGTTGACTTGAGAAAATTCAAAATTTGTTTTAAAGTGATTTCAAGATTTCATGATATGTATTACCTATATGCAAGGGTAGCTTAACATCTCTTCTATAATAGATTCATGTTGAGTGTATCTTGTATTGAGGAGCTTAACATCTCTTATTTATGTGGTACACGTGTGTAGGGGAGCTTAACATCTCCACTTATGCATTGTATATTATGCTTTATGTGAGTTAAGAATTTATCATCCCTTCTTCATGTAATGCATGTATGCAGGGGAGCTAACTTCACATCTCTCTCTTCATGAATGTATATCACATATATATCTTTATTGTTTGATTTGTTTTCACCCTTTTGTTGATGAATTGACAAAAAGGGGGAGAAGTATTTTGGAGTTTATATATGTAATTTATTTCATTTCCCTGTTTTAAACAAAAGGGGGAGAAGGATTTTAATTTATGCATATATGTTTTATTTATACAAAAAGGGGAGAAGAATTTGGTGAATTTATGCATGTTTATCTACTTGTTTATGCATATATATTTGTTTAGTTTTATGCACTTTATTGAATATCTATTTGTTTATTGTTATGCATAAGTTAAGGGGGAGCTTCTATGAAGCTTAACCTTAATCCATGCATATGTCATCATCAAAAAGGGGGAGATTGTTGGCCCAAAGGCCCATCGCTCTAGTTTTAATGATGATTAACTCATGTAGTTATAATACTAATGATCTTGTGTTTATTTAGTCTCAGATATTTGAACAAGATCTTAGTAGGTGTTTAGCTTCAACAAAGAATTTAAAGTCAATTTTGGGAGCTAGTACGTGTTGATTCAAGAGCTCGCGCATTAAGATCGCATCAAGTACTCAAGAGGAGTCTAGCTCATTGGATCAAGGTTTGGACCAAGTCAAGAAGGAGAAGAAGATTTTCAAGAGAAGATTTTCAAGAGAAGACTTGTATCTAGTTTTGTAAGTGTTAAGATTTATTTTAGATAAAATGTAAAGGATAGATTAGTTGGTGGATTGCTCAAGTACATACACACAGAAAATTTATAGTTGTTTTAGAAAATACCGTTTTGCTTTTTGAGATTCAAAATATACATGTGTTTTCTCAAAACTTATTTAGAGCTTATTGTCAAAAACATAGATATTTCATCATATATGTGTAGTGGATCATATCCATACACACTAAGCTTCAAAAGTACTTAAAATATCTTATTTTTATATTTGAAGAAGTTTTGAAAAAATCGTTTTTCAATTTGGAGATAGTTTTTGGAAAATACAGATTTTTGTTGAAGCCAAAATTTCTATATCGTAAAAATAGTTCAAAATCTTTGTAATATATTTTGATTTTTAATCAAACATGTTTGTGTTTCAAAGTATATCAATGAACTTATTTTGTAGAATTTATGAGAATTTATGGGATTTTATTGAAGGTAAAAAGACCATGTTTTAATCCCAAAAAATTTGTGACTGGCCTTCTGCCGGTCGACCGGCCGATCGACCGAGACAGAAAGTCAGTCGACCGATGTGCACAAACGTGCACAGCCAATTTGGCGGTTGGTCGGTCGACCGACCCGGTCGACCGCCAGAGAGCTCTGCTCTCTGGATCTTGCCCCTGTCGACTGGCAGAGAGCTTCTGCTCTCTGTATCTAGGCCTCGGTTGACCGGGCGGTCGACCGGTGGCACTGATAGGTAGTAAAATGTGCATATTTGTCACCACATTTACTATCATATTTCTCTATTTATTCTTTTAATTATGCACTATTACTAACATTTTATTATTTAATGTGTGCAGGCCTTGAGTAATTAAAAAAAATAAAGGAATAAAGCCTAAATGAAGCCCAAAAGCCCATGCAAAAATTGTAGTAATTTAGAAGTTTCTACATTATCTAACCTAATCTAAACTTGGATTTTAAATTCTTTATTTAAAATCTAAGGGAGGAAAAGGGAGGATAAGATAGAACTCCTAATTGCTAAAAGAAGAGGAGAACGATAAGATGAGATGGACTTCTACTCAACCCTAGTTGCTTGCAAGACAAGGCTAAAGATAAATAGAGAAAAGTTTAAAGATAAAAATCATTAAAAAAAATTTGGATTTGTGATAACTTGCTTCTCAAGTTATCCCGAAATCTCAAGATAAAGAGTCGGTATGCAGAATCTAGAAGGATATACCCAGATGGACGGACCAGAGGAGGCCACGCAAGAAAACGCGTGGCCAGGTGCCACGCTATAGCCGTGGAAACGCGGCCATTACCGCGTTTCCGCGGATATTTGGATGAGATTGGGTACCTATTTTCGTGGAGGAGTTGTACCGGGATTCTACTTCCTACATCTCCTATAAATACCCCTGCAGAGTAACAGAGATGGGGCATCCAGAGACGGGAACTTAGGGTTTTTCTTTAGATTTTCTCTTTTCAAAAATTCTTGTAATTTCGTTTTTAGCATATTTTGGAGAAGGAGAGGAGCGCTGTATTTGAAAGTAACATTCAAATAAAGGTTACCTTTTTCTTCTTTGTTATTAAATTTTGTTATTTAATTTTGTTTACTGTTGAGATCGATTATTTGTCTTCTTCTCTCTTTCATGCAATTTTTACATTAAAAATAAAAATTGAAAATAAAATGAAAAGATGAATAACTAAATCCAATTTGTAGTTTGCTAATCTCTCAATCAACCCTAATTTAGTTGAGAAAGTGAATTGATTGATCTTCCTTTTTAGAAACCCTAGGATTAAAATAGTTTTCTTGAAGATGAATGGACGATAGGTTTTCTTAATTTAGGTTACACTTTTAAATGATTCTTCATAAATTTATACTTAAGAACTTTGATAGCATAACTTTAAGTTAAAACTTATCTTATGCTATACTTAGAAGTTAGGTTGAACAACTGTTGAATCTTTAGTAGTGCACTCTAGTTAGGGTTTCAATGTTATTTATCTTGCTTGAATTTCTATTAATAACCTAAGATGGATGTTACTTGTTTCAAGATTATATTCACTCTTTGAGACTTACACTATGGGTTGTGGTAGAAGATTAGTGAACTACATATTTCAAATAATTCAAATCTAATCAAACTCTCTCTTTTGTTTTGTTCTAAGTGTAATACAGAGAAAATCATCCGAAACACTTGCATCGCATCCTTCCCTGTGGATCGACCCGCTTTGGCCCTTACTACAGCGGATAGAATTGAAACGAGACTAAGAACTTCTAACTCTTCACTATTTTTAATAACTATTTCTCGTTCCAATCAAAATTTGGCGCCGTTGTCGGGGAAGGAACGGCACGATATTTTCAAAACTAATTCTTTCTTTCTTTCTGTTTGCAGGATCAGAGAACAGGAAATACAACAGCAGCAAAGGACATATAGCAACTATGTGCCTCTGCCCTAGAAGGCAGAGTAGCAGAGCCTACTACAGAGTCGTGCAAACGCGGCCATAGCCGCGTTTTCGCGGCCTGAGTAGTGAACTACTCACTGAGTTTTCTGCAGTTTGCTGGAAATGTAAAGTTAGACTTGCTGTTCTGTTAATTTTTCTCTGTAATCACCCTGCACACTGCTAATTATTTAACAGTAACCTATTCGTTGAAAAATAAAAAAAAATTAGACTCTTGCATCATAGGCACGTGTCTATTTAATTTTTTTAATTCTGTTGAAGAGTGCTGACGACAAGGTACGTTTGCATTGCATATAGATTAGAAAACACTCTTGGCTGATTTACTGCTTTTTGAGTGATTACTTGTCTACTGCTTACACGTACACAAAAAGATTTTAAGGGCAAAACCTATAAACAAGATAAGGTGGGGATTTCATCACCCTTCCTTGGCCCACAAATCATCTCCGTCACACTCACAACCTTAACCCTAAATAAAAATTGACTAGACGTTGGTCCTAAGTTAACTCAGACTCACTAGGAGATTGGCTGAAGGAGGAAGTTGTTTGAAATTAACTCTTGCCAAATCGGTGCCTAGGAAGGGGATTAAGGGCCGAAAGCCCGAAGATCGGTGGTTACTTAATTAAGTAACGTCTTTGACGGATAACCTCCCACCGGTCTTGCCACCTACCTGGCCGACTAACTTGTGGTTAAGGTCGGCAATATACCTCCTAAAGACAGTCTAAAGTTAGGAGTCGTCTAGGTCAAGGCTTACCCTAGAATAGGAATTTTGACTATTTTTTTCTTTTTCTTTGATTGACTGGGTGAACTTGTTTGTTAACTGTGCATGTCAGCTTGGTCGAGAGACCCATTCACATCTAGACTAACTAGAACCAGTTCACCACCCGAACAAAAACCCGACTCACACATGGCACAACCACCGTCACTACAAGATAGGTTCTATCCTATTAGGACCTCTCTTCCTTCTTGCATTCAGTTACCCGATGAAGGTGTTGACCAATTTGAGCTCAAACCACAATACATCAACACTCTTTCCAAATTCCATGGACTTAAATCTGAGGATGCATACTTTTTCATAAGGGAATTTGAAGAAGTATGTCTCATGATGAAGATACCCAGCCTAGGAGTAGATGCCATCAAATTACGATTTGTCCCATTCTCTTTGAAAGACTTAGCAAAGAAATGGCTCTACAGTCTAGAGGTCGGTTCAATATCCTCATGGGATAATTTCGTCAAAGCCTTCTTAAAGAAGTTTTATCCCGTTCACAAGATTGCATTAATTAGGAAAAGCATCTTGCAGTTTAAGCAAATAGCCAATGAACCTTTTTAGAAATACTTCGAACGTTTTAAGGACCTCCTTGCCCAATGCCCTCACCATGGGATAGAGAAATGGCGACTTTATCAAGTTCTTTATGATGGATTAGAATATCAAACTAAAACGCTATTAGAATCTATGTGCCAAGGAGGATTTTTGAAAAAGAACGAACATGAAGGATGGTTATTATATGAAGAATTAGCTGATAATACCATCCAATGGGAACCAACTCCGGAAAAATTTAGGACTAATGACCCTACTTCTTCTAAAGGAGGTATCCATTCCATTGAGGCTAACATAGCTACCGACGCTAAACTAGCTGTTGTGATGCGAAGACTAGAAGCTCTTGAAACCAAAGAACCAGTCTCTGTGAACCAAATCAGCCCAACACCTTCGGCGGGCTGCACTTATTGTCAAGATATGAACCATGTGTTCAAGAAATGTCCCGTCTTTATCGCGCATCAAACCTTGCCCGAACATATGAGTGCAGCCTTCACAAGGCCCGCTAACAATCCATATTCGCCCACCTACAATCCCGGTTGGAGAAATCATCTAAATTTTTCATGGGGCCCAAGCAACAATGATCAAACAGGGCCCAAATTCTCCAACAATTTCCAAAATCCTCTTATCAACAAAATTTCCCCAATCAAAATTTCTCCAGTCAAAATCCTCCACACTCTTTCCAAAATTCACAAATGAAAACAGGACTCTCCAACATGGAAAGAAAGGTGGACACTTTAGTTAAGAGCCACGACACGCTGGCTCAAGTCTTGACTACGATAGAGATCCAACTGAATCAACAAGAAAGACAAAAGGGAACTCTACCAAGTCAACCATTGCCAAACCCTAGGAATTCTAGGCAAGCCAATGAGGCTCAAGACCCAAACCAGTGTAACTTGGTTCATACACTAAGATCAGGAAAACAAGTTGATAATCACGTATCCATGCCACAGCACCCATCTCAATTGTCCATTCCATCTAGTTCCACTCCATCTCCACAACACTCCAAAGAAACTGAAGTTGATAAATCAGCAAGACAGGTGCACCAACCTACAACCCCATTTCCGAATAGGCTTAGGAGTAATAATAATGAACATATGGAGAAACTACTCGAGGTGTTTAATCAGGTTAGGCTCAATATACCACTTCTTGATGCAATCCAACAGGTCCCTAGTTATGCCAAATTCCTTAAGGACATGTGTATCAAGAAAAGAAAGACAAATGTGCCTAAGAAGATTTTTCTAGCCACTAACATTAGTGAGCTATTGTCCAACCAGATCCCAGTCAAGTACAAGGACCCTGGTTGCCCCACCATTTCTTGCACAATAAGTCAAGCTGAAATCAATCGAGCACTCCTCGATTTAGGAGCTAGCATTAATTTGCTTCCTTTCTCCGTATATCAACAACTTGGATTAGGAGAACTCAACCCAACCCAAGTTACAATCCAATTGGCTGATCGCTCAATCAAAGTTCCTAAGGGAGAGATCAATGATGTCCTCATACGGGTGGGAGAATTCATTTACCCAGTCGATTTCATTGTTTTAGAGACACAACCTGTGTCTAATCCTAGGTCCCAAACTCCCGTCATCTTAGGACGACCGTTCCTAGCAATCGCAAATGCAATCATAAATTGTAGAAACGGATCCATGAGATTGAATTTTGGGGATATGACCAAGGAAGTCAATGTTTTCAACTTAGGTAAACATCCCTACGACATAAACGACCAACCCTTTGAGGTTAACTTCATTGAAAACATGACTAGTGAGCATAACGAGGAGATCACACTAGAGTCAAAGGAAGAGAAAGAGTTAGAATCTGGTGATCTCAACCTTGATGAGATTGAATGGGCAGCAAATCCAAGTTCTATAGTGATGGAAATTCAAGCTTAACACCTCCATGTAAGTTCACCTAGAGGGGGGGTGAATAGGTGATGGCTAATCTAATGGTCACTAAATGACAAATAATGCGGAATTAAAAACTATTATGACCTAAACTAAACTATTACACTAAACACCACGTATAACACAAGAGTGTAGCCGAATTCCCCATGAAGGGCTCTAGACTAACTCCTCTAGATTCCCCTAGATAAGGGTTGAGGTGCCGCGTTGGCTCTCTTGGTTGAATACAAGTGTTAGCAAACAATCCCAAGCATGTATATCAATAAGCACACAAATATATCAAGCATATCAAGATAACACAATAATTGAATGCAAGATATAAACAAGAGACAAAGAGAGAGAGAGAGAGAGAGAGAGAGAGAGAGAGAGAGCAAGAGCAATCGCAAACACAAAGGATTTGTTTCGAGGTTCGAGCACACTTGCTCTACATCCCCGCCTTCGACACACGAAGGATTTCCACTATAATCGATCCCACGGATCACTCGGTGCCGCAACACCTACAAGCTCTCGGACTCCCTAGTCCGTACACACGCAAGCCCACCGGCTCGCCGAGGCCGCACCTCAAACAAAGAGTTCGCACCCGAACTCGAAACACCGAGTCCCCACTAGGACCCGAAACAATGCGAACACAACCGTCCGCCTCCTCAAAGGAACAAAGTAGAACTTTGGTGATCACAACTCTTGATCACCTAAAATCCTCTCACAACAAACTCCCTATAGGGTAGATATAGCAATGGATAGCTCAAGTGTTGTGTGAGAAAACAAGGAAAGAGATGGTGGAGGAAAACTCAAGAAAATCTCTTTTAACACACTTGATAAAACTCCCCTTTTGATTGGAAGTATTAGCTCTCAATTTAGTGGAGAAAACTCTTTTAATGAAGTGGGAAAAATTGGCTCAAAGTCCACTAAAAATCTTGTAGAAAACAGCCCCCAAATGCCCCAATTTATAGGGTCTGGAAAACTAGCCGTTGGGGTCTGTCAGACCTGTCAGTCGACCGTCCAGTCGACCGGCCTACGGTCATATTTCAGACCGTTGTGCCATCGGTCGACTGGTCGGCCAACCGAGGCCAGATACAGAGAGTAAGTCTCTCTGTCCGGTCGACCGCTCGGTCGACCGGGGCCTTTCTAGAGAGCAGAGTTCTCTGGACGGTCGACTGGGTCGGTCGACCGGCCACCTGCCAGAACTGGCGTGCATGTCTATGCACGTCGGTCGACCCTGACGGTCGGCCGACTTCAAGCTACGGTCGACCGTCCCGGTCGACCGGCTGAAGCCAGGAAACAAGGTTAAGGGATTTAAAAACTAAGTCTTTTTGGTTGAAGTAAAATCCCATAAAATTCACAAAAAATCTACAAAAATAGTTTTACCAATATACTTTGATAAACAAACATGCTTGCACAAAATCAAGACATGTTATAGATAGTTTGGACTATTTTTGTAAGTTGGAAAAATTAGCTCAAATGAAAACAGTATTTTCCAAAACTTGATTTTTCCAAAATTTTTTTTTTCAAAACTTCTCCAAATACAAAAACAAGATATTTAAACTCATTTGAAGCATAGAGTGTATGGATATAATCCACTACACAAATATGGTGAAATATCTATGTTTTTGACATTAAGCACTAAACATGGTTTTGCTTAAAACATGTGTAAACTATAATACCAAAAACAAAACATGTATTTTCTAAAATAGATAATCTTTTGTAAAACAAAATAAATCAAGAGTGTGTGTGCATGGTATACTTGAGCAATCCACCATCTACTCTATCCTTTACATTTTATCTAAAAACAAAATCTTCTAAAACAAACCTAGACTCAAGTCTTCATCTTCTTGAAGTCTTCACTTGAAGCCTTCTTGACTTGGTCCAAACACCGTGCTAGCTCCAAAACTTGACTTTAAATCCTTATTGAAGCTATGCATCAACTAAGATCTTGATCATGAATCTGTCACTAATTAAACACAAGATCATTAGTAAACATAACTACATGAGTTGATCATCATCAAAACTAGAGCGATGGGCCTTCGGGCCAACAATCTCCCCCTTTTTGATGATGACAAAACTCATGAAGTTATATATGCATGGATTAAAGTAAAGCTTCAAAGAAGCTCCCCCTTAACTCATGCATAACAAATAAACAATAAATATGCAATGTATGCTCATAAACATGTATGCAAATGTATGGAGATAAACATACTAACAAGCATAAAACACATCCAAATTCTTTTTCTCCTATTTGCAAAACAAAACATATATGCATAAACAATCCTTTTTCACAAACATGCATATAAATCTCAAATTCTTCTCCCCCTTTTTGTCAATCATCAACAAAGGGGTTAAAGTAAAAACAAAATTTTTCTCCCCCTTTTTGTCATAAACAAATAGATCAATAAGGGGTAAATCAAATAAGTCAATAAAAGTTTATATGCGATATACATTCATGAAGAGGAAGACGCTAAGTTAACTTCCCTACACATATGCATTACATGAAGAAGGGATGACAAGCCCTAATTCATATAACACATATTATGCAATGCATAAGAGGAGATGTGAAGCTCCCCCTACACACGTGTATCACATAAAAAAGAGTTGTCAAGCTCCTCAATACAAGATACACTCAACATGAATCTATATGTAGAAGAGATGTTAAACTCTCCTTGCATATAGGAAATACACATCAAAACATTTTTAATATTTCTTATTCAAACCAAATTTTGAATTTTTCTTAATAAACAAATTTTGAGATATCTTAGTAAACCAAATTTTAAGATATCATTAAACAAAAATTTTTAAAGGTATCAGAGCTCTTGTAAATCAAACAAATTTTTAAGATACCAAATTGTAAATAATCATTATTGTAAATCATATTGATACCAATTGAAATTTAACAAATATGAAGTTGAAACATATTGATACCAATAGTAAACATAATGATCAAATATTTTTATTTTTCATCATAAACTTTGTGTTTTTTTTTTAAAATGAAACAAGTGTAAATCAAGCATATATATATGATTTGCATGTGCTTGATTTTTCAAAATATATATATGTATGGAAATGATAATACCAATTGACATTGAAGACATACATATATAGAAACAAAAATGAGTATATACAAATATAGAGTCAAATTGATACCAATTGAAACGATTCAATGATACCAATTGAAACACTAATAGGATCATGTGTATATCTCATAAACATTGAAGAATAAATAACTAGTTAAATTAATTTTTGAAAAACTAGTTAAAGATCCTTCAAAACATGGAATCAAAACATATGTTATTCATGAGTCATACCAAATACACAAGAATCGACACTCAAAGACTATAAAGCTCAAAAATATGTTCACGAACCAAGGTCATGACAAACAAATAAAGTGTGAGTGTTCAAACATCATGTATATAGAATTTTCATGAAAATAGTCATTAAGGCTCAAAATGATCAAAACAAATTATTCATTTTATTTTATCAAACAAAACATGAAAATTTATTTTTCATTAAAAACAATACACTTCTAGGTATATGTATGATTTATCTAAATCTAACAATATGCATACATATTCCAAACATAAAACGAGTCTATTAATAGTATTTATATAAAGGCAAGAGACTCAAAAAGGATATACATGTATATTTATTAGATTTGAATAAAAATTACATATACATGAAGTAAAGCATGAAAATAGGCAAAACAAGCATAAATGAAAGAATCATCAAAACTAGCCTATATATGTGCATATAGTGGGTACAAATAAGCATGAAGTGCAAACATATATGAATCAATTTGTTCTCACTATTTGTACATGTATAAATATAAGTTTTGATAAAAACTACATTTAAACTAGTATTTACCACATGAAGCACAAAAACAACTAAATCATGAACATGCTAAATGATATCATGAAATTAAAAGCATGTAAACAAAACTAAGAGTTTAGAAATAGTTACCAACTAAGGAACTATGTTCCAAATCTCTAAACATGGTGGTTGTCCCACCAAAACTCCTTAATAGCGGTGCATCAAATGTATGTTCTTTTAGTCCATGCAACCACCACCAAGGCACCAAATCTCTCACGGCTTGTGAGAGCCCTCACCTACATAAAAAACAAAAGGTGGGGACTTGGTACCCATTTCTTTTGGGTCTTGGGGGTTAGCTTTGTGTTGAGGAACCCAAACATTTTTGTTATTAGCAAAATTAATATGATGCAACTTATCAAAACAAAATTTTGCTAAATGGCCTTTGCGGCCATAATGTGTACACTTGTACACCTTAGGATGCATATGTTTATGAGTGTGATCGTGGCGTGTAAATAGTGAATATGCATGATGAGAATGATGTGCATGAACATGTGGAGTTTGTTTCTTTGAAAATAAAGACTCCAATCTAGAGTGGTTAAATGCACAGGAGCTCAAGGTTGAGCTCAAACTCAATTTTATTTTTCAAAAGATTAATCTCACTATCATCAATGGTGGCATGTAATGAATGGTGAGAATAAGAATCATTTTTCTTTTTCTTAGAAACCTTTTCTTTTTCTTTTTCACAAATTTTTCTTTTTAAAATAGAGTTTTCTTGAAAAACAACTTCCTTTTGTTTTTCCACCAAAACAAGTTTATTTTTCAAAGACATATTTCCTTCACATAAATCATTCAATTTAGACATTAAGGAAATATTTTCATCTTTTAAATTCTCATTCTCATTTTCTTTTTCAAAACATGCAACTTTATTTTGTAAAGAATTTTTTTTTTAGCATGCTATCAAATTCTTTTTCATTTTCTTATTTTCCTTTTTAATCATGTCATATTTTTCAAGTAATTGTTGACAAAAAGATGTAAGCTCATCATATGACATGTCATTATCTTCAACTACCTCGGATTCGGTAGTTACCTCAAGGGGGTTATCCCGTTGGACCATATAGCACACGTTGGAGGTGTCGCTTCCAACATCCGAATCGCTCCGGCATAATATAGATCCTTTTCGCCAAGGGAGGTAATGATGTTCCATGCTACAAAAGCCGATTCAATGTTAGCAACTCTAGATAAATAATCATCATTTAGGTAGACTTTAAATCATTTAGGGCTTTTGCATTAGCCTCAAAATTTTTGCCATTTAAACAATAATCATTTTAGTGGTGGCAAAATAAACATGAATGCCTAAGGCCTTGAGGTACAAAGACATCTTAACCTTCTAAATTTGGATGTTAAGAATGTCAAAAGTGGGTGGTGACATGAAATCCATAGTGTGTGTACGAAATATGTGATTAGCCTAAAAGGAGGATCTTTAACTCTAGGTTGTAAGACCCAAATCAAGAGCACTTGGCCCTGATACCAATTGTAAGTTCACCTAGAGGGGGGTGAATAGGTGATGGCTAATCTAATGGTCACTAAATGACAAATAATGCGGAATTAAAAACTATTATGACCTAAACTAAACTATTACACTAAACACCACGTATAACACAAGAGTGTAGCCGAATTCCCCGTGAAGGACTCTGGACTAACTCCTCTAGATTCCCCTAGATAAGGGTTGAGGTGCCGCGTTGGCTCTCTTGGTTGAATACAAGTGTTAGCAAACAATCCCAAGCATGTATATCAATTAAGCACACAAATATATCAAGCATATAAAGATAAACACAATAATTGAATGCAAGATATAAACAAGAGACAAAGAGAGAGAGAGAGAGAGAGAGAGAGAGAGAGCAAGAGCAATCGCAAACACAAGGGATTTGTTTCGAGGTTCGAGCACACTTGCTCTACATCCCCGCGTTCGACACACGAAGGATTTCCACTATACTCGATCCCACCAGATCACTCGGTGCCGCAACACTTACAAGCTCTCGGACTCCCTAGTCCGTACACACGCAAGCCCACCGGCTCGCCGAGGCCGCACCTCAAACAAAGAGTTCGTACCCGAACTCGAAACACCGAGTCCCCACTAGGACCCGAAACAATGCGAACACAACCGTCCGCCTCCTCAAAGGAACAAAGTAGAACTTTGGTGATCACAACTCTTGATCACCTAAAATCCTCTCACAACAAACTCCCTATAGGGTAGATATAGCAATGGATAGCTCAAGTGTTGTGTGAGAAAACAAGGAAAGAGATGGTGGAGGAAAACTCAAGAAAATCTCTTTTAACACACTTGATAAAACTCCCCTTTTGATTGGAAGTATTAGCTCTCAATTTAGTGGAGAAAACTCTTTTAATGAAGTGAGAAAAACTGGCTCAAAGTCCACTAAAAATCTTGTAGAAAACAGCCCCCAAATGCCCCAATTTATAGGGTCTGGAAAACTAGCCGTTGGGGTCTGTCAGACCTGTCGGTCGACCGTCCGGTCGACCGGCCAACGGTTATATTTCAGACCGTTGTGCCATCGGTCGACCGGTCAGTCGACCGAGGCCAGATACAGAGAGCAAGTCTATCTGTCCGGTCGACCGCTCGGTCGACCGGGGCCTTTCCAGAGAGCAGAGCTCTCTGGATGGTCGACTAGGTCGGTCGACCGGCCACCTGCCAGAACTGGCGTGCACGTCTGTGCATGTCGGTCGACCCTGACGGTCGGCCAACTTCAAGCTGTGATCGACCGTCCCGGTCGACCGGCTGAAGCCAGGAAACAAGGTTAAGGGATTTAAAAACTAAGTCTTTTTGTTGAAGTAAAATCCCATAAAATTCACAGAAAATCTACAAAAATAGTTTTACCAATATACTTTAATAAACAAACATGCTTGCACAAAATCAAGACATGTTATAGATAGTTTGGACTATTTTTGTAAGTTGAAAAAATTAGCTCAAATGAAAACGGTATTTTCCAAAACTTGATTTTTCCAAAACTTTGTTTTCCAAAACTTCTCCAAATACAAAAACAAGATATTTAAACTCATTTGAAGCATGGAGTTTATGGATATGATCCACTACACAAACATGGTGAAATATCTATGTTTTTGACATTAAGCACTAAACATGGTTTTGCTTAAAACATGTGTAAACTATAATACCAAAAACAAAACATGTATTTTCTAAAATAGATAATCTTTTGTAAAACAAACTAAATCAAGAGTGTGTGTGCATGGTATACTTGAGCAATCCACCAACTACTCTATCCTTTACATTTTATCTAAAAATAAAATCTTCTAAAACGAACCTAGACTCAAGTCTTCATCTTCTTGAAGTCTTCACTTGAAGCCTTCTTGACTTGGTCCAAATACCGTGCTAGCTCCAAAACTTGACTTTAAATCCTTTGTTGAAGCTATGCATCAACTAAGATTTTGATCATGAATCTGTCACTAATTAAACACAAGATCATTAGTAAACATAACTACATGAGTTGATCATCATAAAAACTAGAGCGATGGGCCTTCGGGCCAACACTCCACCCATCGAGCCACATCCTTCTTTGGAGTTAAAGACCTTGCCTAAACATCTTAAGTACGCCTACCTTGGTGAACAAGAGACGTTACCAGTCATAGTTACCTCCAATTTGACTAATAGGCAAGAGGAAGACCTATTGGCAACCCTTAGGAGACATAAGGAAGCCATTGGTTGGACTATGGCAGATATCAAGGGACTGAACCCTAAAATAGTCCAACATAGAATCCATCTAGAGGAAGGGGTTAAACCGAAGAGGGATCCACAGCGTAGGCTAAACCCGCTCATGCAAGAGGCTATACAAGCCGAAATAATGAAACTGTTAGATAATGGGATCATTTATGCCATTTCCGATAGTGAATGGGTTAGCCCAGTGCCTGTGGTCCCTAAGAAGTCCAGCTTTACTGTGGTAGAAAACGACAAGCAAGAGTTAGTGCAAACACGACTGCCTACCAAAGTTCGAGTATGCATAGACTATCGCAAGTTGAACGCCGCCACTAGAAAAGATCATTTTTTCCTCCCATTTATCGACCAAATGCTGGAACGATTAGCTGGCCATAAGTATTACTATTTCTTGGACGGTTACTCAGGGTATAACTAAATCCCAATAGCCCCGGAGGAGCAAGATAAGACAACGTTCACGTGCCCATTTGGGACATTTGCCTATCGCCGAATGCCTTTCGGCCTATGTAATGCCCCCGCCACATTCCAACGTTGTATGTTAAACCTTTTCTCTGACATGGTCGAACGCTTCTTAGAGATTTTCATGGACGACTTCTCCGTCTATGGAAATTCATGACCAATGTCTCCATCACTTGGAGCTAGTGCTGAATGGATGCACCGAAAAGAATTTGACCCTAAATTGGGAAAAGTGCCACTTTATGGTGCAGCATGGGATTGTCCTAGGTCATGAGATATCTAGGGAAGGGATCAAAGTGGACAGGGCTAAGGTGGAGATCATAGCCAAACTTCCAATTCCACGAAGCGTGAAGGACATTCGGTCTTTCTTAGGACACGCCGGTTTTACCGTAGGTTCATTAAGGATTTTAGCAAAATTGATAGACCCCTTACAAACCTTTTAGCTAAAGACGTGCCTTTCATCTTTGACGATAAGTGTAATAGCGCATGGGAGAAGTTAAAATTGGAACTTATCTCTGCACCTATCATCTCACCTCCGGACTGGTCCAACCCTTTTGAGATCATGTGCGATGCCTCAGATTTTGTGATAGGCGCTGTCTTAGGACAACACAAAGATAACAAGCAACACGTGATCTATTATTCAAGTAGGAAACTCAATGACGCCCAAGTGAACTATACTACAACCGAGAAAGAATTCTTGGCAATAGTGTTCTCCTTGGAGAAATTCCGCCATACCTACTTAGGACCAAAACCACAATATTCACCGATCATTCTGCACTTCGATACCTAATGCTAAAAAAGGATGCGAAGGCCCGACTCATTCGTTGGATCCTCCTCCTTCAAGAATTTGATCTCGAAATTCGAGATAAAAAGGGTGTTGAGAATGTAGTTGCAGACCATCTCTCTCGTGTGCCAAACGCACCTTCCGACGAACTGCCCATCAATGACAATTTTCCCGACGAACAACTTCTAGCCATCTCTACGGAACCATGGTTTGCCGACATAGTAAATTACTTAGTCACAAATCAAACACCACCTAATTGGTCAAAACAGGATAGATACCGATTCTTGTCTCAAGCCCGGTATTTCATATGGGAAGATCCTTACCTTTTCAAGTATTGTAGCGATCAAATTATTAGGAGATGTGTTCCAGATGAGGAAACTAGAAGCGTTCTAGCCTTTTGTCACGAATTTGCTTGCGGTGGACACTTTGGTCCCCGCAAAACTGCCGAAAAGATCCTACAAAGTGGCTTTTATTGGCCCACTTTGTTTAAAGACGCATTTGACTTCTGCAAAACTTGCACAAGATGCCAAATGACAGGAAGGATTTCTAAACGAAATATGATGCCCCTAAATCCGATTCTAGAAGTAGAACTTTTTGATGTTTAGGGCATTGATTTTATGGTCCCTTCCCTAATTCGTTTGGACACCAATACATCTTGTTGGCTGTAGATTACGTATCCAAATGGGTTGAAACCGTCCCTTGCAAGACAAATGACAATAAAGTTATTGTCAAATTCTTGAAAGAAAACATCTTCTCACACTTTGGAACCCCTCGTGCCGTAATTAGTGACAATGGTACACATTTTTGCAATAGAACTTTTGAAGCTCTTATGCTAAAATATGCCATAACACACAAGTTATCTATGCCCTACCATCCTCAAACCAGTGGACAGGTAGAAATTTCCAATAGGCAAGTCAAGCTTATCTTGGAGAAAACTGTGAATCAAAATAGAAAGGACTGGTCCACCAAATTGGTAGATGCCTTATGGGCATATAGGACCGCCTTTAAAACGATTCTAGGAATGTCTCCCTATAGACTAGTCTTTGGAAAGGCTTGCCACCTTCCTGTTGAGATAGAGCACTGAGCCTTATGGGCAATTAAGCAGCTGAATTTTGATTTAGATAAGGCCGGTGATCTTCAGAAATTGCAAATTTCTGAATTGGAGGAGTTGAGGAACGAAGCATATGAAAATGCGAAAATTATGAAGAACAGGGTTAAGGTTTTTCACGATAAGTTCATCACTAGAAAAACTTTTGTCCAAGGACAAAAAGTATTACTCTATAACTCTAGGCTTCATCTCTTTCTCGGCAAGTTAAAATCAAAATGGATAGGGCCTTTCATTGTTAAGACTGTGTTTCCACACGGAGCCATAGAGATATACGACCCTAAAAATGGAAATTTATCAAGGTAAATGGTCAACGTCTTAAAATATTTTTAGAATCAGTACCGGAAGTAAATGCAGCCATGGGTCTTTTTAACCCAATGTATCGGTAACTCTATCTCTCTGCCAATTCATGCATTCCATTCATACATTGGGGACAATGCATGAGACAAGTGTGGGGGAGGGTATAACCTTAAAAAAAAATTAAAAAAAATAATAAAAAATTTTCTTTATATTTTAACATTGTTCTAACATAACAATAATAATAATAATAATAATAATAAATAATAATAATAAAAATAAAAAGATATAAAAAAGGACAATATTTTGACTTATCTTTTGAAAGAAATCTAAGTTAATCTTAAGAATTAGGAAAATCATGATTAGGATTTCTAAAAACTTGGTCAAAATAAAATAAATTGTTGAATTTTTAGGTATAGGAGAAAAAATTGAATAAGTAATTAGTCTTGATTTTTACCTTAATGAAATATGCATACCTAACACACTACATCTAGGATTCTAAGACAAAAGACTCTTGTGCCTCATAAAAAAATATATAATAATAATAATAATAAAAAAGGAAGTTCACTAATTAAGTTGAATACATGTGCTCAAGAAGCATAAGTATTCACGCCTAAAGGTGATTTTATAAATAAAGTCCTTAGTTTTGTGGCCTAGTTCACTCGAATCCTTAAGTCCGTGGGGTGTTTTCTCACCCGGTGCCCTAAAACCAACCAGTTTGGGAGCCACCGACTTTAAGTTCGCTACATGGGTGGATTAGAAAGCCTAAGAAAACTAAGAAAAATATTTATATATGTACTAACACATCTAATAGTCAATTAGTTAGGTATGAGGGCCTCAAGAAGTCTTGATACTTACACAAAAGAAAATTAGATGGGTTATACATATTTAAAA
Source organism: Agave tequilana (assembly GCA_038442645.1). Classification (NCBI taxonomy): domain Eukaryota; kingdom Viridiplantae; phylum Streptophyta; class Magnoliopsida; order Asparagales; family Asparagaceae; genus Agave; species Agave tequilana. The sequence continues at coordinate 20,144 of JAVJIF010016161.1, read as the reverse complement.
AAAAGAGAGAAAATAATCATAAAGAGACATGAGAGTCCAAGTTAAAGATAGTAAAAATTCACAAGGATGCATATGACTTAGGGTAACGAAAGAGACTATACAAAAATTCAATTTTGATTCTTACCTAAAATGGATAACAATTTATTATATAAAGACTAAGTTTAAGGATGAATAAAAATGATAATCCTAAAACTTATAAATTACTTAGTCTCTTCAAACGTATTTCAAATATTTCCTTTTTTATAGATTTTGTGGGTGTAATCCGCTGAAAACCCTCACGAGACAACACTCGTCCTATAGGGTAACCTAGAGGTTTAACGGCTTGTTGCACATCCTAAGTGCGACCGTGATGCCTACGAAAGTGAGTTAGGATAGATTAGTTTTTCTTTTTCTTTTTGATTTTTACTTGAGGACGAGCAAAAAGATAAGTGTGGGGGTGTGATAGGTAGTAAAAAGTGCATATTTGTCACCACATTTACTATCATATTTCCCTATTTATTCTTTTAATTATGCACTATACTAACGTTTTATTATTTAATGTTTGCAGGCCTTGAGTAATTAAAAAAATAAAGGAATAAAGCCTAAATGAAGCCCAAAAACCCAGAAAGCCCATGCAAAAATTGTAGTAATTTAGAAGTTTCTACATTATCTAACCTAATCTAAACTTGGATTTTAAATTCTTTATTAAAATCTAAGGGAGGAAAAGGGAGGATAAGATAGAACTCCTAATTGCTAAAAGAAGAGGAGAAGGATAAGATGAGATGGACTTCTACTCAACCCTAGTTGCTTGCAAGATAAGGCTAAAGATAAAAGGAGAAGAGTTTGAAGATAAAAATCATTTTAAAAAAAATTTGGATTTGTGATAACTTGCTTCCCAAGTTATCCCAAAATCTCAAGATAAAGAGTCGGTATACAGAATCTAGAAGGATATACCCAGATGGACGGACCAGAGGGGGCCACGCAAGAAAACGCGTGGCCAGGGGCCACGCTTCCGCGGGTATTTGGATGAGATTGGGTACCTGTTTTCGTGGAGGAGTTGTACCGGGACTCTACCTCCTACATCTCCTATAAATTCCCCTGCAGAGTAACATAGAGGGGGCATCCAGAGACGGGACTTAGGGTTTTCTTTAGATTTTCTCTTTTTAAAAATTCTTATAATTTCGTTTTTAGCATATTTTGGAGAAGGAGAGGAGCGTTGTATTTGGAAGTGACATTCAAATAAAGGTTACCTTTTTCTTCTTTGTTATTTAATTTTGTTTACTGCTGAGATCAATTATTTGTCTTCTTCTCTCTTTCTTGCAATTTTTCACATTAAAAATAAAAATTGAAAATAAAATGAAAAAGATGAATAACTAAATCCAATTTGTAGTTTGCTAATCTCTCAATCAACCCTAGTTTAGTTGAGAAAGTGAATTGATTGATCTTTATTTTTAGAAACCTAGGATTAAAACAGTTTTCTTGAAGATGAATGGACAATAGGTTTTCTTAATTTAGGTTACACTTTTAAATGATTCTTCATAAATTCATACTTAAGAACTTTGATAGCATAACTTTAAGTTAAAACTTCTCTTATGCTATACTTAGAAGTTAGATTGAACAACTGTTGAATCTTTAGTAGTGCACTCTAGTTAGGGTTCCAATGTTATTTATCTTGCTTGAATTTCTATTAATAACCTAGGATGGATGTTACTTGTTTCAAGATGATATTCACTCTTTGAGACTTACACTATGGGTTGTGGTAGAAGATTAGTGAACTACATATTTCAAATAATTCAAATCTAATCAATCTCTCTCTTTGTTTTGTTCTAAGTGTAATACAGAAAAATCGTCCGAAACGCTTGCATCGCATCCTTCCCTGTGGATCGACCCGCTTTGGCCCTTGCTGCAGCGGATAGAATTGAAACGAGACTAAGAACTTCTAACTATTCACTATTTTTAATAACTATTTCTCATTCCAATCAGGCACAACGATCGGAAATGTTGGCCCAAGGTTACAATCACCCGTTTTTAGTGTGTTTTGATGATTACAAAACATATTAGTTATTTGTACTAATCATGTTTGTTGTTTTAGTATGTTTCAGGGTTCTAATAAATCTAGAAGTTTTCTTCCCTAAAGGAAGGAGTTTTTGACTCAAGTCACCTCAATTCGGGCTCAAGTATCAAGCTTGCAAGATCATATGGAGAAGCTCACTTGAAGAACTTGTAGTCCTTTAGAACCAATGTAAGAAATAGTTTGTTAAAGTTTGAGTTGTAGAATATTGGCTCTAGGATACACACACACATTTTCAAAAATACAGTTTTTAGTTTGGTATTTGTTTTTAAGTTCATGCCGTGATTCTTATACATGATTCCAAAATCCTTACAAATTCTATATCTTGTTTACACCATGTATAACTATCTTTTACAACATGATACTTAACTTCATATACCTACAAAATTATCTTAAAAATATTTTACAAAAATTTCCAAGTTCTGTCTTGCTGCTGTTTTTCTGTTTCAGGCAAGACCGGCCGACCGGACTGGTCGACCGGAGCCTGTATCAGGACGTGCACGCTTGTGCATGTCTGTCGGCCGACCGTCCGAGTCGACCGACTGTAAGCAGTTTGGTCTCGGGTTTTCTGGGTCGACCGCCCGGTCGACCGCCTTCAGAAAACTGTGTTTTTTGTTTAGAGGACGGTCGACCCGAGCGGTCGACCCGAGCCCAACGGCTATCTGCCAGCAGGGCGGACGGCCGACCGGACCGAACCGCCAAGCCTGCAGAGCCCCAACGGCTCTTTCCTCTTTTGGTGAAATCTGAAATCTGTTTTTTAGAACTGTTTTTGGCAGACTTTTTCTGAGTTTTTGAAGATCTTTTCCAGATCAAATAAGCTTAAAATAAAAGAGTTTTAACCCTTTCCTCTCCCTATAAATAGAGGAGATAGGTCTCTTGCATTTCTCACCAAGAAAAATCCTTAAGTTTTCAAAGTTTTCAAAAGAGAAGAAAGTTTTTTAAGCTCTCCATTTTCCCGTTCATTCTTGAGCTTGTTTTTTTCAGTTGTGTTTTGTAGCAAAAATCATTTTACAACTGAGTTTTTCTCACTACACTTCATAGAGCCAAAATTCCCTACTCAATCTATAAGGAAGTTGTAAAAGAGTGAGAGTTTGTAAGAAGTTTAGTGATCTTGTTGTGATCACTTTGGTTACTTGTGTTCATCTTGTTATTGTGGAGACACCTCTTCGGTAGAGGTTATTGTAAGTGGTGGAGCTCGATGCTCGGGTCTTTGGTAGACCGTTGTAATCATCCTCGGTGGATAGTGGAAACCCTTCACCGAGGTGAAGGCGGGGAGTAGAGCGGTGGCTTGAACCTCGAAACAAACATCTTGTGTTTGCGATTGCTTTGTGTCCTTATTTGCTTTAAATTTCTCTTGCACTCTATTGCTTTCAATTACTTGCTTGAGATCTAGTTTTCCTTCCTTGTGATATTGCTTCTACTTTGTGATACTTGTGATATATCTTGTGTGCATTTCATCATTGCATATTCCTTGTTCGATCAATTCTCATACAACAAGGTTGCATTGCGCACCTCTAACCCATTAAAGGGGAATAAGGAGGAAGGAGTTCAGAACCCTTCACGGAGTATTCGGCTCTTAGTCTTGTTTTGAGAGATCGTTGCATCGTTCATCCATCTTAGTTTTAAAAAGATTGTTAGATTAGCAATTACACCTATTCACCCCCCCTCTAGGTGTTTTTCAATTGGTATCAGAGCTTGGACTCTAGGCTCTTGGCTTAACAACCTTAGAGAGATTCTACACTTGCTAATCACTTCATTCATTTTTCATATACTCTCACTTAGTAAAAATGGCCGATGGAATTAAGACCCCCCAAAGTTTGATGGACTTAACTTTCCCATATGGAAGGTTAAGATGACCGTTTTCTTGCAATCTCTAGGAAGTCGAGTTGTAAAGGCCGTGACCAAACCCTTTAGTGCACCCCCCGATGATGAATTCACTTGGTCCAAAATAGAGACTAAAGAATTTGATGCCAATGCTAGGGCTCATTATGCACTCCTTCAAGCCCTTAATGATGATGATATATCTAGAGTTATTCATTGCAAGTCCGCATATGAAATTTGGACACATTTGCTAGTTACACATGAGGGGACTTCACAAGTGAAGAGGGCTAAGATAGACCTTCTTCGGTCCCAATATGAGAACTTTTGCATGCAAGAAAATGAAACCATAGATGATATGGTTACAAGATTTACAAAGATCACTAATGGACTTTCTTCTCTAGGTGATGCTATCGACAACGATCAAAGAGTTAGAAAGATCATCCGGGCTCTTCCTCCTTCATGGGAAGTAAAGCAACTACCTTGAAGGAACTCAATGACAAGGAGGAGATGGAGCTAATTGGTCTCATTGGGAACCTCAAAACCCATGAGATGGAGAAAAAAGCAAGGGAGGAAATGGCTCCTTCCAAGAAGAAGACAATAGCCTTCAAAAGTCAATCCTCACACTCTGACGAAGACGATGAAGAAGAAGATGACGAAGAGCTCTCACTTCTTGTAAAGAATGTTCGGAGGATGTACAACAAGGCTAAATTCCAAGGAAGAAGGAGATGGCAAGAAGAGAGGAAAATTGTTTGTTTTAATTGCAAGAGACCCGGTCACATTGTTGCGGAGTGTCCGGATAAAGCAAAGCCTTCCTCATCCAAGAAGCCCTTCAAGAAGAAAGCAATGAAGGCAACATGAGATTCCGAGAGCGAATCCGAGGACGAAATCAACACCGCCAACATGTGCTTCATGGCAAATGAAAGCACAAGTAAGGTAACCCCTTCCACTTCTCTTCATGATGAACTTTCCATGGATGAACTAGGAGAAGCTTTTGTAGAACTTTCACATAACTATGATTTTCTTAAGAAAAAGTATTTAAAAATGAAAAAGGAAAATGAGTCTCTTAATCATCAAGTTTTTACTCTTTCCAAAGAAAAAGATGAATTACTTTCCACTCTTGTTTCCACACAAAAAGATTTTGACAACTATAAGATTTCATGCAAAGGTAAATTTTCACAAGTTGATATAAAATGAAATTACCATGCTAAAAGAGAAAATTGATTCTTTAGGAGTAGTTTTGAAAAAGTGTGAATTTGACAAAATAGACTTGAGGCTATGTTTCCTAAGAAACAAACCTCTAAGAAACAATCTCATGCTAATACTCATGTTCATGCTCATGTTCATACCACACAACCTCTACATCATGCCAAACCCCACAAACATGCTCACACTTCACACACACATCATGCATTCATGTATGGTAAAGTGTTTTCATGTTCATATTGTGGCCGTAAAGGTCACTTAGCTAATTTTTGTTATGATAGACTAAGTACATCTCGTCATAATGTTTGGGTTCGAAACACTAACTTTCAAGGACCCAAGAAAATTTGGGTACCAAAGTCAACAATTTTGTTAAATGATGTAGGTACCTTCCAAGGCCCAAAGACGTAGAGGGTTGTGGTATCTTGATAGTGGTTGCTCAAGGCACATGACTTGAGACATCAACAACTTTGCAACCCTATCAAGATACCATGAAGGTGGCACCGTCACCTTCGGAGATGATGCCAAGGGTAAAATCATCGGTATCGGTAATGTCAAACTTGGTACATCCCCTTTAATTGAGAATGTAGTTTTAGTTGACGGACTCAAGCATAACCTCTTGAGTGTTAGTCAACTTTGTGATAAAGGTTTTGATGTAGTTTTTGATAATGTAGTTTGTAAAGTAATTGATAGAATATCTAATACTTGTGTATTTTCCGGTTTTCGTGAAAATAATGTTTATATGATTGATATGTCAAATATGTCTTGTAATATTACTTGTTTAAAAGCCCTCGATGATGACTCTTGGTTGTGGCATAGAAGATTAGGTCACATTTCATTTAACCATATATCTAGGTTAAACACAAAGGAAATGGTGAAAGGTATTCCTTGTTTGAATTTTGAAAAGGACCGAGTTTGTGACGCATGTCAATTTGGGAAACAAACTAAGTCTTCTTTCAAGTCAATAAGGATATCATGACATCACGTCTTTTGGAGTTAATCCATATGGATCTATTTGGCTCTACACAAACCAAAAGTCTAAGTGGGAATAGATTTGCATTTGTTTTAGTTGATGACTTTTCACGTTTCACTTGGGTTTTCTTTCTTGAACATAAAAATCAAGCATTTTCATATTTTCAAACTTTTAAGAAAAGAGTTGAAAAAGAAAAGGATTCTTTAATTCTAAGAATAAGAAGTGATAGAGGAGGTGAATTCATTAACCTACCCTTTACCACTTTTTGTGAAGAACATGGAATAAAGCATGAACTATCTTGTCCTAGAACTCCATAACAAAATGGAGTAGTTGAATGGAAAAATAGAACATTACAAGGATGGCTAGGACAATGCTTAGTGAATATGGTCTACCACATTATTTGTGGGCCGAGGCCGTTAATACATCATGATATATATCAAATCGTGTTTTCTTGTGTAAAAATACTTCAAAAACTTCTTTTGAAATGTACTTTTCTAGAAAACCAAATGTCTCATATTTCAAGGTTTTTGGATGCAAATGTTTTGTTTTAAATACAAAAGATAATTTAGGAAAATTTGATGCTAAATCTTATGAGGCTATTTTTATTGGTTATTCTAACACTAGCAAGGCTTATAGAATCTTCAATAGATCATCTTTGACTATTGAAGAATCTATACATGTTAAGTTTAAAGAAGCTAACTTATTTGTTAAGAATGTTGTAGAAATAGATGCATTGGATGAAGGCTTGGAGAAAGTGACCTTGGAGGATACTCCTACTATGGGTGACAAGCCAAAGGATGATGAAGGAAGTGAAGCTAAAGTAGAAGAGGCTCAAGGAAATGAAAATCAAACAAATGAAGTGGAGCCTACTCAACAACTTTCAAAGGATTGGAGATACAATCCTCATCATCCCAAGGACCTCGTCATAGGTGAAGTATCTAAAGGGGTAACCACTCGCTCTAAATTTCAAGATTTTTGTGGGCACTATGCTTTTATTTCTCATGTTCAACCCAAAAGCGTCCTCGAAGCCGAGGCCGATTCATATTGGCTGCTAGCCATGCAAGAGGAGCTCAATCAATTTGAGCGCAACCAGTTTGGCACCTTGTTCCTAGGCCCCACGATAGACCAACAATTGGTACTAAGTGGATCTTTAAGAACAAGTTGGATGAATCGGGTAACGTAGTTAGAAACAAAGCTAGGTTAGTTGCCCAAGGTTACACTAAATCGAAGGAATCGATTTTGAAAAACCTTTGCACCCGTAGCACGGCTTGAAGCCATATGGATGACACTAGTTTTTGCCTCATATAAAGATTTTAAATTGTTTCAAATGGATGTTAAAAGTGCTTTTCTAAATGGTTTTATTGAAGAGGAGGTGTATGTTGAACAACCCCCCGAGTTTGTTGATCCTACACATCCGGATTTTGTGTTTAAATTAGATAAGGCTCTTTATGGTTTGAAACAAGCCCCTAGGGCATGGTATGAAAGACTTTCTTCATTTTAATTTCAAATGGTTTTAAGAAAGGCAAAATTGACACAACTTTGTTTTAAAAACATGTAGAAAATGATATTCTTATTGTGCAAATTTATGTTGATGACATTATTTTTAGGTCTACTAATGAATCTCTTTGCCAAGCTTTTGAATCATGCATGAAGGATGAATTTGAAATGTCTATGATGGGGGAACTCAACTATTTCCTTGGACTCCAAATCAAGCAAAGGAAGGATGGGATCTTCATCAATCAAGCCAAGTACACAAAGGAACTAATCAAAAGGTTCGAGCTTGAAGGATCTAAAGTAAGCAAAACTCCCATGACAACAACCACAAAGCTTGATAAGGATGAACAAGGTAAAAGTGTAGACATTAAACTTTATCGTAGCATGATAGGTAGTTTATTGTATTTGACGGCTAGTAGGCCGGATATTATGTTTTCCGTTTGTCTTTGTGCACGTTTTCAATCTTGTCCTAAAGAGTCTCACATAATTGCGGTTAAACGCATGATTAGATACCTTAAGGGCACTAATGAAATGGGTTTGCGGTATCTGAAAACCGGTCAATTTTTAATGACGAGTTTTTCGGATGCCGACTATGCGGGTTGTAGGGTAGATAGGAAGAGCACAAGTGGAACATGTCAATTTCTAGGTAATTGTCTTGTATCTTGGTCTTCCAAAAAGTAAAATTCGGTAGCCCTATCAACCGCCGAGGTGGAGTATGTTGCCGCCGGAGCTTGTTGTGCACAAGTTCTTTAGATGAAACATACTCTCCTTGACTATGATTTGCATTTTGATCATGTTAAAATATTTTGTGATAATACTAGTACAATTCATATGATAAAGAATGCAAATCAACATAGTAAAACCAAACACATTGACATTAGGTATCACTTTCTTAGAGATCATTATGAGAAAGGTGATATTGATATTGATTATGTTTCTACCGATTTTCAACTTGCCGATATTTTTACTAAACCATTAGATTATGCTAGATTCTCTTTTATTTGTGGTGAGTTGAATGTTTGCATTATGGATTCTTAAAGACCAATTTTTTTATTGTTGTTTTGTTTTGTTTAACCCTTTTTGATGTATGACAAAAAGGGGGAGAAAAAGAATAAGTTTGTTAATTAAAAAGAATAAGTTGTTTGTTATTTAAAAAGAATAAGTTTGTTGTTTATTGTTTATTTAAGTTTTTGACAAAAACTATTGTGTTTTCAATGCTTTATGTATCTTGCTTTTCATTGTCATTCTTTATACGTAGCATTATTTGAGGGGAGCTTCTAAGCTCTTCTTCCATCATTTTTGTTTAAATAACTTATATGTTTTGTCATCATCAAAAAGGGGGAGATTGTTGGCCCAAGGTTACAATCACCCGTTTTTAGTGTGTTTTGATGATTACAAAACATATTAGTTATTTGTACTAATCATGTTTGTTGTTTTAGTGTGTTTCAGGGTTCTAATAAATCTAGAAGTTTTCTTCCCTAAAGGAAGGAGTTTTTGACTCAAGTCACCTCAATTCGGGCTCAAGTATCAAGCTTGCAAGATCATATGGAGAAGCCCACTTGAAGAACTTGTAGTCCTTTAGAACCAATGTAAGAAATAGTTTGTTAAAGTTTGAGTTGTAGAATATTGGCTCTAGGATACACACACATTTTCAAAAATACAGTTTTTAGTTTTGGTATTTGTTTTTAAGTTCATGCCTTGATTCTTATACATGATTCCAAAATCCTTACAAATTCTATATCTTGTTTACACCATGTATAACTATCTTTTACAACATGATACTTAACTTCATATACCTACAAAATTATCTTAAAAATATTTTACAAAAATTTCCAAGTTCTGTCTTGCTGCTGTTTTTCTGTTTCAGGCAAGACCGGCCGACCGGACCGGTCGACCGGAGCCTGTATCAGGACGTGCATGCTTGTGCATGTCTGTCGGCCGACTGTCCGGGTCGACCGACTGTAAGCAGTTTTGGTCTCGGGTTTTTTGTGTTGACCGCCCGGTCGACCGCCTTCAGAAAACTGTATTTTTGTTTAGAGGATGGTCGGCCCGAGCGGTCGACCCGAGCCCAACGGCTATCTGCCAGCAGGGCGGACGGCCGACCGGACCGGTCGACTGCCAAGCCTGCAGAGCCCCAACGGCTCTTTCCTCTTTGGTGAAATCTGAAATCTGTTTTTTAGAACTGTTTTGGCAGACTTTTTCTGAGTTTTTGAAGATCTTTTCCAGATCAAATAAGCTTAAAATAAAAGAGTTTTAACCCTTTCCTCTCCCTATAAATAGAGGAGATAGGTCTATTGCATTTCTCACCAAGAAAAATCCTTAAGTTTTCAAAGTTTTCAAAAGAGAAGAAATGTTTTTTAAGCTCTCCATTTTCCCATTCATTCTTGAGCTTGTTTTTTTCAGTTGTGTTTTGTAGCAAAAATCATTTTACAACTGAGTTTTTCTCACTACACTTCATAGAGCCAAAATTTCCTACTCAATCTATAAGGAAGTTGTAAAAGAGTGAGAGTTTGTAAGAAGTTTAGTGATCTTGTTGTGATCACTTTGGTTACTTGTGTTCATCTTGTTCTTGTGGAGACACCTCTTCGGTAGAGGTTATTGTAAGTGGTGGAGCTCGGTGCTCGGGTCTTTGGTAGACCGTTGTAATCGTCCTCAGTGGATAGTGGAAACCCTTCACGGAGGTGAAGGCGGGGAGTAGAGCGGTGGCTCGAACCTCGAAACAAACATCTTGTGTTTGCAATTGCTTTGTGTTTTTATTTGCTTTAAATTTCTCTTGCACTCTATTGCTTTCAATTACTTGCTTGAGATCTAGTTTTCCTTCCTTGTGATATTGCTTCTAGTTTGTGATACTTGTGATATATCTTGTGTGCATTTCATCATTGCATATTCCTTGTTCGATCAATTCTCATAAAACAAGGTTGCATTGCGCACCTCTAACCCATTAAAGGGAATCAGGAGGAAGGAGTTCAGAACCCTTCAAGGGGTATTCGGCTCTTAGTCTTGTTTTGAGTGATCGTTGCATCGTTCATCCATCTTAGTTTTAAAAAGATTGTTAGATTAGCAATTACACCTATTCACCCCCCTCTAGGTGTTTTTCAGGAAATTCGACCGTTGGCGGTCGACCGGCCGGTCAACCGACAGCAGGGTTTCCTGCTGAGTTGGATCCCAACAACTATATTTTTTAGGCCTATAATTGGGGCTGTTTTCTACAAGATTTGAAGTGGATTTTCAAGCTAGTTTTTTCTACACTTCTAAATGTTTATCTCCACTTGTTTTAGAGCCATATACTTCCATATCAAAAGGAGAGTTTTTCAAGAGTGTTTTGTAAAAGTGATTTCTTGAGTTTTTCACGACAAATCCATCCAAGTTTTTCTCACACATACTTGAGCTTTCCATTGCCATATCTATCCTATAGGAGAGTTGTTGTGAGAGTGTTTTAGGTGATCAAAGTGTTGTGATCACCAAATTGTTTCATCTTGTATTTGAGGAGGCGAACTTGCGGGTTCGTGTTGTTTCGAGTCTTGTGGGAGCTCGGTGTAGAGGTGCAGCCTCGGCAAGCTAGTGTGCTTGCATGTGTTTGTTCTTGCGAGAACAAGTGAGGGAACTAGCGAGTCCAAGAGTTTCTAGTGTGAACTCCTTGTAGGTGTTGCAGCACTGAGTGATCCTGTCATGCCCCGCTTCCCAAAATACGCTGGAGCGGAGACGCGACATGAGTCGGCGACGCATATACGCAAGGAAAATACCTCACGTATACGCGCTAAGCCTTAAATAACCCGAAACAAGCTATAATAAATCCCAACTGAAATAAATCATGAATACTGCAATATCACATATAAGCAACCACGCATGATATCATATAAATAAAGATTGGAATAACAACTGAATTTGATATAACAAGAATCAGGAAATAATATAAAGGCTAGAAAGATAAGAATACCGAAATCAAATAGGGAGAAGCTCCAGCTCTTCGCGAAGCGTACAGTCTCATCGAACACCTGCACAATAGAAACAAAGCGTCCAATATCTGGACGTGCAAATCCAGGGTCGTCAGAAAGCGACCTGGTGAGTGTGTGTGTAAAGGGGAGAGCTCGTGCATATAAAAAATGTGCACAGAATAATAACAAGATAAACTGCAGTCTAAGATAACTAAACAACATGATAAACAAACAACTGAAGGATAACTGCATAACAACATGAATGAAGATAAAATACAACTATTACAACTGTAAACAAACAACTGATATCTGAATGTGTAACCAAGCATATGTCACTAGTCTGGTTGGTTGTTATTAACCTAAGTAATGTAGTACTTAGCTGTGTCCCATACCACAGCCATTTTCCCACATATCAAACAAAGTTATCGTTGTTGTAACTTCCTGCCAATGTAGTGCATGTGTTTTGGAAGAGTACCGTGCATGCCCGGTACCACAGTCTAACACCCCTGGCGCTGAACTAGGACCAGCCGCAAGGCTCTAACAACTGAAGACCACAGCCTCACACGAAAAGACAACTAGTATGGCACCGTAATCCGGGCATAGCCCTAACAACTGACAACTGAATAGGTAGCCAGTACTATCTTGGTTCCCCATGGTTGGAACCCACAACTCGGTACCATAATAAGTCCTTCCAAAATACACGACATGCATCATCAGGCAATTCCCTAGTTTCTCGGGTTATGGTGTTTTTATTAACAAGTAATCAATATAAGTTATTATTAAAGAGTAACTAATATCTCCAACAACCAGTGATGTCAATACTAGCTGATAATCTGACAACTGACAACTGATATCTGACAACTGAGTAGCTGACAACTAATCTCTGACATCTGAAATAAGATACTGGATATATAGCCACTAACACAAATGTGTCACTAACAACTAGTAACTGGTACATATATCTACCAACTCCTATAAACTTTGAACACATCATATGATCACCAACAAACAGTCTCACCAATAACTGATAAAGTGATGACTGCTATCTGATAACTCTGAAGTACAAGATCACCGATATCGACTAGATCACTATCACAATAACTCAATCTCTATTAATTGAAGTATCAATAACTAAACATGAAGCACATAGTATATCCTTGAGATCAACAAGCCAACACATACTGAAATCATATCTAAAGAGGAAACATCCTCAGACAGCTGCAATCTAGAATAGTTCACTTATAAGTCAATACCAACAACTCATCCATACTCAAATGATATAATCAATTGATGCATCCAGGAACCCTTGCTTCTAATAATCCAAAACCATTACGATATCACATATCAAAGTCAAAGGTAAGATATCCACACATCTGGTCGCAATCCAACAAAAATACGTCACATCTAAATAACGATCAATATCCAATGCAAATAACATAAATCCCAGTTCGATCCAAACTCCAACTAAGTCCATATACTGATTCAAGCATCAAGAAATCTAATCTCTTAGTAAAGTAACAACATAACAAGTCTGTCATTAATACCCGAATGAATCATCACCTAAATATTACCAAATGAAAGAATAACATGTCTGAGAAGTACTTTACATGAAATATGTCATCTGTCCTCAAATATGATCTAGGCCAACTAATCAGTGGATCAAAATGATTCACTGTCTAAGGTACATCAAAACTGATAACTAATACACACTATATCAACCTCAAGATCGAGCCGAGTCAAGTCATAGTCTAAGGTGTATCAACACTAGGCCTAAGCCAACATCGATAAACTACCAATACATGAAATAACACTGATACAAGCTCCTATCAACTATGTAAATAAAGTGAACAATCATGAATGTCTCATGAAGAGGTAGAAGTAAACAAACTGGTAAAATATAACGAAAAGTCACAGGAAATGATAACATTAATATGTAACGCATACCGACAACGGTAAATAAGAAAATGTACAAGAACGAACACTCACATGAAATGACGCGATTTTGGAATCAAATCGCCGTCTGGTCTTCACTGTATGAACCGATACTGATCTACAGATCATCCCATGGATCGGTCTTCAAATCACCATTGTATCGGGTCCACAACGAGCACGAATCCGGATCAGGTCCGGGTCTCCTACAATGGTCCGGATCTCACCGAACGAATCCGAAACACTGTAGCACGCAACCAACACACATTTTAATTAACTTCCCAATTATTACAAGATTGTCCTCACACATTTAATAACTTCCACATTATTCCACAAATGCCCCTACACAAATGAATATAACACTAACCTCGAGCCAATTTGCAGCGCACTGACGGAGGCTCTGGCGGAGGCGTCCGGGGCCGCGGAGGGTGTCGTTGGATAGAGCAGCTCACCGTGAAGGGCGTGAGTGCGTTCGCGCTCGCTGACGGTGATCCACGGCGATCCACGGAGAGCCAGAAAATGGCTCGGAGTACGATGTTTTAAGGACAAAAGGGTGGGAACTTGGCTTGCCTTCCATGTCCATGATCAATCAAACAAATTTAGGCCCAAAACAGCATCGCCTTTTAGTGCAAAGATGCGGCCACTGTTGCAACCAAATAGAACCCGAAGATAAAGAACATGTAAACTTTTGTCCAACAATACCATAACAAAAGGACATGTATAAATGAACAGTGCAGAGAAGAAAGAGAGTAAGAGCCATCAACATTGCACTTTCCAACCTGGATAAATCCCCAAAAGATAAGAAAAGAAGATGGAGGGGATGGGATCTGGGCTGCCAACAGTGCACACGGCCTTGGTGGTCTGGAGATGGAGCTCTGCATGAGGAGGGTGGAGGAAAGCAAGGTGCTTGTGTGTGCATGGGGCAGCCATTAGCTACTGGCGGCTGGCTCCAGACTGGGAAGGGAAGGCCACGGGTGGAGGGGTGCGCGACCGGCCATCGGTTGTCTCGCCAGAGAGAGGGGCAGCCATGGAAGGAAGGATGATGGCGGCCTGTGCTGTGGAGCTGATCATGGGCTGGAGACGCCGTGAAGAGGGCTCGTCATGGGGTAGCCGCGGTGAACTGTCGCTGCCGGCGGGGAAGATCGACAACCATGGGGGGAGCTCGAGGCGGAGGACAGCTCTGGTGGCTTGCGGATCTAGCTGGAGAGGGGATGGGCAAGGTGGGTTGGAGGAGCTCTCGCCATGGGGTGGTTCGGTTGTGAGTTGCCGCGCGCCGCCGGAGGGAAGAATGGGGTGGTGCGCTAAGATATGGTGGCGGCTGGATTTGGTGATTGGGGGGAGATAAGGTTTAGGGTTAATATTTAGGATTATATAGGGAGTTTAAGATAGTGGGTTTAAGGGTTGGGTCCAATTGGGTATGGGTATGGATTAGGTAATGGGTTATGGGTTGATGGATATAGATTGGTTTGGATCATGAGTTATAGGGTAATGGGTAGAGAGAATAGGAATGAGAAGAAGGAATAATACTACTACTAAAAACAAATAATAATAATTAATAGTAAAAATAATAAATAATTAGTAATAATAATTAATCTTAAGGAAGCAACCAGTACTAATAATAACTATTAATAATAATAGTAATTAACAATAACATTAATAATCATAATGGTTAGCAATCACAATAATAATTAATCAATATAAACAATAATACAAATATTAATTAACAACAACAACAACAATAATAATAATAATTAACAATTACTACTACCACTAATACTTATACTATATTAAAATAAATAAATAAATAATAGTAACACTAATAATAATAATCTTAATAATTAACCATACAATAATAATAACAAATAATAATATTAGTAACACTATTAATAATTAATAAATACTAACAATATTAATAATAATAATAATAGTAATAGTAATAAGTAATTAAAAATACTGATAAGAAATAATGACAATAGTATATAAAGCCAAAGTGTCATTTACTATCTAAAATGAATAAATTTCCATATTTAATAATAATAATTACAAGAAAGAAAATAATAAATTAAGTTGATTAAAAAAATAATCAGTAAATCAAAATAAATACTTTAGGAAAATAAAAATATAGTATTTCTAACAAGGGATATTACAAATCGGTGGGATCGATTCTAGTGGAAATCCTTCATAGTGTTGAAGGCGGGGACGTAGAGCAAGGGTGCTCGAACCTCGAAATAAATCTCCCGTGTTTGCGATTTCTCTCTCTATCTCTCACTTGTGATTATATCTTGCATGCTAACATTGCTTATCTTTTTGTATGCTTGATATATCTTGTGCTTAATTGTTATATACTTGGGATTGTTTGCTCAAATCGTACCCTCCAGTGTCTAATATGAAATATTTGCTTCCAACTTCCTATCATATAACCCTACAGTACAGGCTTTGCAAATTCTATTAGTAATAACTATCCCATTTCTCGTACTAATTTTCCTTTGATCATCCATACATACAAGGGGTATAGAATGCAAAACAGTAAATCTACTTGATATGAAACAATGCGATGCACCGGAGTCAAAGAGTGATAAATTGGAATTAAGTGGATCAAGAATCTAGATGCCACCACTTCTTTGGATGCTTCTACAGTCAAATTATAGGCTTGGCCTTTTCCACGGCCTGCTCCAGTTCTTGTTCCTTTCTGAGCTTGGCTATATGCTTGCTGCTGGGGAGGAAGTGGAGTTCCTCCGCTAGTAGGTCCCAGGTTTCTCATTACTGGTGGTGCTAGAAGTGCTAGTGGAATTGGTGCGGTATTCCTTGTCCTCCTAAATAGATGGTCACTCCTTAAATGATCTCCAGACCCACATACAAAACATAATCCATTTGCTTTTCGGCAGTCGCATTGGAAGTGTCCGATCTTTCAGCAATACCCGCATACGGATTATTGAGGGGGAAGTCGGAATGGTTGTTTGGCCTATGAGGCACCGATAGATCTGTCTGGGTCCCCTCTGCCCACCAGATGGAAAGGCCGCTTCAATCCCTTGTTCTGTATCTGGATCTCGTTCATCTTCTCCAGTTTCTGTTCCGTGTTACGGGCTATGGCGAGGACTTTGGAGCATATCTAGTTGTTGTTGCTGACATTCCACCATACCCTGGAGTACCCTCATCAGGTGTCATTCACTTCGTTGGAACCGTCGCGAGAAGTGCCAGGACTGTAATGATCTCTCTATCTTTCCATATCTGAGTTGGTCTAAAAGATGATGGAAAACTGAAAAGTAAAAAAGAGGAAAGGGTTCAAGATTCAAGGGAAGGATTATCATGGCAGCGGCAAGGGGAGACCGGTGGCAGCAACGGCGGTGGCAGGGGAACGCAACAAGGAGGTGAGGGAGTTTCTTGGATCCTTTCCCTTTTTTTTAAATTTCTTGTAAAATTTTATGAAATAAATATATTATTGTAAGTAGAATTATAGATCTCTTATTTTGTTGTTGAAATCAAAATGATGATGGTGGATCTGAAATTTTTACTAGGGCTTGAATATTGGGATATAATCCTATATTGGAAAATTTGAGTATGAGAAGCTATGTGGGGCAAAAAAAAAATTGGAAGTAAAGAAAAGGATGATTTTTATGTGAATAATAAAAAGAAGTATAATTTAAATAAATGACCTACTGTTATTTTTCCTATTTAGGTGAAGAGATTAAAGAAAATTGAGGAAAATTCAAAGTTAAAGCACACTAAAAATGGGTGTGCAAATCTGTCAAAAACTGTAAGCTATAAATTCTGGTTCAGTTTGTTAGAATATTAAGATTAAAGTGTAGTATGTTATATACTGTTGAAAAGATAATTGAGTTACTTTCTAACTGCTCTTATCGTGCCCCTATTGGTGGTCTGTGCTATGAGTTATTGTCAAAATACAACAGGCTAGTCGCGAACCGTTAAACTGATGATGTTGCAAAAAATTTAGTAACTGAAAAGTTTTTGCCTATTAGAACTGTACATGTAAGTGAAATAGGTCATATAATATGTCATTAGACAGATAATTAAGTCTAAATTCTATCAGAGGTTTTCATTTCTTGTTCTGATGTTAGATATAAAAGTTATGATGAAAATATCATTGACTGTTCATAAGGACAGAGCTGTTGAATATTATTTAAACTATAAGTTTCTATCTAATTATCATTACTAGATAGAACTATTGTAGTAGCATATATACTGTTAGAAAGATAAAAAAATTTCTAATTTCTAATGATTCTAGTGGCGTCTTTATTGAATGATGGAGGTGAGAATTATTGCCGAAAAACCTCAACTAGTTCATAATTCGGTATAGTGTAATATTTTCGTAACTCAACATATGTAAGTAAGTTATAATAGATTTTCTCAAATAAGCATGGCCATGTGGCATGCTAATAGAAAGATAAGAGTGTCTACTTTTTGACGGTTCTTATCGTGTCACAATCGGGCATATATAATAAAGGTTATTGCAGCACTACTGAATGTTTGAGTTAAGAGTTTTGCAAAAATTTGATTAGTGTAATTGGTGTAGTTCAAGCACATACGAAAGGATGACAAAAGAGAGTGTATACCTTATGAGCCAAGAGTTTATGTGATTAATTGCTTAATTAGTGAGTAACATATACCCGAGTTCTAGTCAAGGTGAAGTGAGCATGAAAACCTAGTCAAATGATAATTTGTGGGAACATACCTGTAGGTGAGATAATCCAAACATCTGAACTTGAGATATATATAGTGACTTAATTCGGTACATGGCCTAGACTGAGATACATGGATAAAGATTTTTATGTGATAGATTGTTGTTAAATTAGACTATCATGTGTCAAGTTTACTAAATTGATTGTGTGTAAACTGAACTCACCAATTAATCAAATACAAATGATTAGAAATTTACCATGATTGTGATCATAAAATTAGCGAATCACTTCTATTTGTTGTAAGAAAATTTGTATAAATTGGAAAGCTATTGGAGTGTTTCAATTTGGCCAATTAGGTTATTTTTATAGACAACTATTCTTAATTTCTTACAGAGAACTTGACATTAATATGTATAGATATATTGTTACTATTTTCAGTCAATGTTTATGATGAATCATATAAATCACTTTCTCATTTTCTCGAGTGCAGTAAATTGGAGTTTGCGATTAATTATGAAACATTATTTTTTGATATCCAAAAGAGTTAAATGAGTAGACTTTCAATTACCAATCTAGAGTTGCAAAGAATAGCGCTTAATTTAAACCAGGACCAACTCAATACATGAACTATATTGTGATATTAGTTTAAATTGACGATGATAATGATATGAATGTTTGATTGTATTGTGGGGTCAGATTTTTTATACCTATTGCCTGTAAGATGTATGTAGAAACTTATTTGTAGTAGCAGGAGTTGGAAAGTTCAGTTGTTCTCAGGAAATTATGAGGATCTTTTGACTAGAAATTTGTATACTGAATTTAATGTTACCTAGTCTCATTCGAACTTAGAAAGAGTTGTCCTGTGCTACATAGAGCATCTCCATTTGAGAGACAAAATGGAATGAGCTTATCTTACGCCATCTCTTTTTGAATCAGTTACTTTATGTAGCCAAGTTAGATCTCTAAATCTATTGTTGGAATGAGTATCTAGTATTAGTATATGTTCTACACTTCAAGTCCAATTACCTTAAGGATCGGGTGACTAAACTAGAACTCTTAAATTAGTTAAGTGTGAATAATAAGTAGAATTTGGATTTAAAATTGATATAAATTAATTGCTACATGGGAATGTGTTCGAGCCATCCTAATATCAAGGATTCTCCCATTCAAGCGAGTAAACACATAATAATTCGTGAACAATTAGAATGGTTAATGGACCCTTTTTTGAAGTTAATAATCCTCATTTGACAGTTTAAGTCATTTGTTGGATTATCACTAATAATTACTTACTTTTATGTGATAATTGGATATGACATGTGCATATATACATGTTGTTACACTTCATGAATTATGGGACGCTCAAAATAAGAGAAATTAATATATGTTTAAAGGAATAATTTAATAGAACAATTAGTTAAATGCATAAATTGGTCATGATCTTGTTTTCGATAATTGTGTTTTTGAAGTATATATTAGACCATTAATGTTAATTATAATGAAGCTCAAAGATATATATGAACCATGTTGTGTAAAGAAGTAAAGAGTGATGGCTTGATATTTATATAGAGATAGATGTATGTATACATATATGTGTAGTGATGCATCATGTTATGTAAAGAACTGAAGAGTGATGGCTTGATATTTCATATAGAGATAGATATACGTAGACATATATGTGTAGTGAAAATATAAGTATGTGGTTGACTGTGTTTGATGCTTGAATATCATAAATTATGGCTGTGTACATGATAATTGAATGTGTATGATACAAAAATATGGTTGCCTCTTTTAATCATGGAGAAAGAGGCTGGGTGGGGACCTTTGGTTGCGAAGACGGGAATGAAATCGTGTTATGAGATATAAAGGAAGGGACCGGGCGAGAGCCGATGGGTATGAAGATGGGGTATGAAATTGTGTATTTTGATACGAAGGAAGAGGTCAGGCGGGAGCCGGTGGGTGCAAAGATGGGGTATGAGACCGTAAGCATGATACATAGTAAAGAAGTTATTATTCAATATGATTAGTATTGTACGCTTGTCTTTGATGCAAGACTGTGAAACATTACTTTATCATGAAAGATAATGAAATATAATGTGATGTGTGAA
>JAVJIF010016160.1:10000-77365 GCA_038442645.1 Agave tequilana | reverse complement strand
CGAATAGTGCCTAAAAGTGGAAAAAAAAAGGTTTTCAAGAGCTGGGAGTAGTATTACATAGTTTTTTTATATAACTATTATAAATAAACTTGTTTTATTCTAATTTAGAAGTGACCAAAAGTTAAAGTTTCAGCTCCGATTAGCCTACACTAGGCCTTATAAGAGCTGAATAGGGACCAAAGGACATGAAAACAGTTTTCAAGGTCCTTCAATGGTATTACTTAATTCTATGTACAATATTACTAATTAATCTTATTTCTAATGTTTACTGGGAAGATTGAACCAATTTCAAATTTTCAGCCCCGAATTAGCCTGAACTAGGCCTTATAAGAGCCGAATAAGAGGACCTAAACGGTGAGAAAATGAGGTTTACAAGAGTTGAGAGTAGTATTACATATTTTTTATGTATAATTACATTAATTAAACTTGTTTTATCTTAATGGGGTTGTTTCACTAAAATTCAAACTTTCAACCCGATTGGCCTAAACCAAGCTATATAAGAGCCGAATAGGGTGAAAACAGGGAGAAAAACATAGTTTTAAGAGACGAGAGTAATATCACATTGTTCCATGTTAACTACAACTAATTAAACTGATTATATTCTTAATTTCTAGTTTAACCCAAAGCCAAAATTTCAGCTTCGATGACTTGAACTGAGCCATATAAGAGCGAAGAGGCCACAAAACGTGGAGAAAATAAGGTTTTATCGAGCTGGGAGTAGTATACATAGTTTTTATATATAACTATTATTATTAAACTTGTTTCTCTTCTAATTTAGAAGTTGGACTAAGAGTCAAACTTTTAACCTCGATTGGCCTGAAATAGGCCTTATTAGAGCTGAATTGGGACCAAACGAGAGGAAAACATGGTTAACAAGGGCCGTGAATGTATTGCATAGATTTATATACAATTACTACTAATTAACCTTGTTCTAGTGTTAATTTGAAAGTTGATCAAAAGTCAAACCTTCAGCCCTGATGGCCTGAAACTAGGCATTATAAGAACCAAATGGGCCTAAAAGGGGAGGAAAACATGGTTTTCAAGAGCGGAGAGTAGTATCACATAATTTTTATATATAATTACTACAAATTCAACTTGGTTCTATTCTTAATGGAAAAGTTTGACCAAAAGTTAAACATTCAGCCCGATTGGCCTGAACTAGAAATTATAAGAGCCGAATAGGGCCCAACAGGTGGAAAACAAGGTTTTCAAGAGCAGTAATTGTATTATATAGTTTCAATATGCAATTACTACAATAATCTTATTTCTTGTGTTAATTGTAAGTTTGACCAAAAGTCAAAGTTTCAGCCCCAATTGATCTGAACTAGCCTTTAAAGAGCCGAATATGAGCCAAACGTGAAGAAAATGCTTTTTTTACAAGAGCGGAGGATAGTATTACATATTTTTTTAATATATAATTACTTCTAATTAAACTCGTTTCTATTCCAATTTCAAAGCTTGACTAAAAGTCAAACTTTCAGCCCTTTTGTGCCTGAATTATGCCTTTTAAGAGCCGATTAGGGCCCAAACGGGAAAATACGAGCTTTTCATGAGCTGGGAGTAATATTACATAGTTTTTAGTTATAATTACTTGTTCCTAGTCTTAATATGGAAGTTTGACCAAAGTCTAACTTTCAGCCTCATTGGCCTGAATTAGGCCTTATAAGAGTCGAATAGGGCCCAAACAGGGAGAAAACATGTCTTTCAAGTGCCGAGAGTTATATCACATAATTTATATTTATAATGATATTAATTAAACTTGTTTCTATTCTTAATTTGAAAGTTTGCCAAAAGTCAAAATTTCAGCCTTAATTGGCCTGAACTAGGCCTTTTATAAGAGCCGAAAAGGGCCAAACATGGAGAAAATGAGGTTTTCAAGAGCCGAGATTGGTATTACATAGTTTTTATGGATAACTACTATAAATTAAACTTGTTTCTATCCTTAATTTAGAAGTTTGACCAAGAGTCAAACTTTTAGCCCCCGATTGGCCGAACTAGGGCTCATAGAGCCGAATTGAGATAAAACGAGAGGAAAACTTGGTTTTTAAGGGCTGTGAATGGTATTGAATAGTCTCTATGGATAATTACTAATAATTAACCCTGTTTCTAGTGTTAATTCGTAAGTTTGACCAAAAGTCAAACTTTCTGCCCCGATTGGCTTGAACTAGGCCTTATGAGAGCAGAATTGGGACCAAACGAGAATAAAACATAGTTTTCGAGGGCTGTGAAAGGTATTACATAGTTTTACGTATCATTACTGCTAATTAACCTTATTTCTAGTGTTAATGGGGAAGTTTAACTAAAAGTCAATATTTCAGCCTTGAATGGCTTGAACAAGGCCTTATGAGAGCAGAATTGTACCAAACGAGACGAAAACATAGTTTTCGAGGGCTGTGAAAGGTATTACGTAGTTTTTACATATCATTACTACTAATTAACCTTATTTTAGTGTTAATGGGGAAGTTTAACCAAAAGTCAAACTTTCAGCACCGATTGGCTTGAACTAGGCCTTATGAGAGCATATTGGGACCAAACGAGAGGAAAACATAGTTTTCGAGGGCTGTGAAAGGTATTACATAGTTTTTATATATAATTACTTCTAATTAACCTTATTTTAGAATTAATGGGGAATTTTAGCCAAAAGTCAAACTTTCGGCCCTAATTAGCCTGAACTAGTCCTTATAAGAGCCGAATAGGACCCAAACGGGGAAAAAAAAGAGATTTCAAGAGCCGAAAGTAGTATTACATAGTTTTTATGTATAATTACTAGTAATTAAACTTGTTTCTAGTCTAAATTGGGAAGTTATACTATTCAAACTTTCCATCCCCGTTTGGTCTAAAGCAGGCCTTATATGAGCCGTATATGGCCCAATCAGGGAGAAAAAATAATTTCAACATCCGGGAGTTGTGTCACATAGTTTCTATGTATAACTACTACTAATTAAACTGGTTTCTATTCTTAATTTGGATTTTGACCAAAAGTCAAAATTTCAGCCCTTATTAGCCTGAACTAGGCCTTATAGAGCCGAATAGTGCCCAAAGGGAGGAAACATGGCTTTCAAGAGACGGGAGTAGTTTCAATAAGTTTCTATGTATAACTACTTCTAATTAACTTTGTTTCTATTCTTAATTTGAAAATTGACCAAAAGTTAAACTTTTAGCCCCGATTAATTTGCCTGAACTTGGCCATATAAGTGCCAAATAGGGCCCAAACCGCGGAAAAACATAGTTTTCAAAAGCTGACAGTGGTATTAGATAGTTTCTATATACAATTACTACTAATTAATAGTGTTAATCGGAAAGTTGAACCAAACGTCAAACTTTCAGTCTGATTGGCCTGAACAAGGCCTTGTAAGAGCTGAATAGGGCCCAAACGGGGAGAAAATATAGTTTTCCAGAGCTCAAAGTAGTATTATATAGTTTTTATGTATAATTACTACTATTTAAACTTGTTTCTAGTGTTAATTGGGAAGTTTGATCAAAAGTCAAACTTTCAGCCCTAATTGGCATGAACTAGGCCTTATAAGAACCGAATATGGCCTAAAAGGGGTGAAGACGTGGCCTTAAAGAGCCAAGAGTTGTATTTCATAGTTTTTATATACAATTACTACTAATCAGACTTAATTTTAGTCTTAATCTAGAAGTTTGACCAAAAGTCAAACTTTCAACCCAATTGGCCTGAACTGGTATTATAAGAGCCGAATAGGGCCCAAACGAGGAGAAAACATGATTTTCAAGAATTGGAAGTAGTATCACATGGTTTTGATGTATAATTTACTACTAATTAAACTTATTTCTAGACTTAATTGAGAAGTTTGACCTAAAGTCAAACCTTCAGCCCCTATTGGCCTGAAATAGGCCTTATAAAAGCCAGGTAGGGCCCAAACAAGAGGAAAACATAGTTTTCAAGAGCCGTAAGTGGTGTTACATAATTTCTATATGAATTACTACTAATTAACCTTGTTTCTAGTGTTAATTAGAAGTTTGGCCAAAATTTAATCTTTCAGCCTCCATTTACTTGAATTCGGCCTTATAAGAGTTACATAGGGCCTTATAAGGGGAGAAAATGAGGTTTTCAAGAGGCAGGAGTAGTATTACATAATTTTTATGTATAACTACTATAAATTAAATGTGTTTTTATTCTTAATTTTGAAGTTTACCAAAAGCCAAATTTTCAGTCCCGATTGGCCAGAACTAGGCCTTATAAGAGCCGAATAGGGGCCAAATAAGAGGAAAACATAGTTTTCAGGGGTCTTGAATGGTATTACATAGTTTTTATGTACAATTAACCTTGTTTCTAGTGTTAATTGGGATGTTTGACCAAATTTTAAACTTTCAGCCCCGATTGGCCTGAACTAGGCCTTATAAGAGCTGAATAGGACTCAAACGGGGAGAAAATGAGGTTTTCAAGAGCTGAGGGTAGTATGACATATTTTTTTATATAAAATTACTATTATTTAAACTTGTTTCTAGTCTTAATTGAGAAGTTTCACAAAAATTAAACTTTCAGCCCCGATTGGCCTGAACCAAGCCTTATAAAAGCCGAATAAGGCCCAAACAGGGAAAATACATGGTTTTAAAGAGCCGAGAGTAGTATCACATTTTTTCTATGTATAACTATGACTAATTAAACTGGTTTCTATTCTTAATTTATAGTTTGACTAAAAGCCAAATTCAGCTTCGATTGACTTGAACTAGGCCTTATAAGAGCTAAATAGGGCCCAAACAGGGAAAATGAGGTTTTCAAGAGCTGAGAGTAGTATTACATAGTTTTTATGTATATTACTACTAAAAAACTTGTTTCTAGTCTTAATTGAACAGTTTTACCGTAAGTCAAATTTTTAGCCTCGATTGGCTTGAACCAAGCCTTATAAGAGCCGAATAGGGCCAAAATGGGAAGAAACATGCATTTCAAGAGTCGGGAGTAATATCATATAGTTTTTAAGTATAACTACTACAAATTAAACTTGTTTCTATTTTTAATTTGGAAATTTGACCAAAAGTTAAACTTTTAGCCCCGATTGGCCTGAACTACGTCATATAAGAGCCAAATACGACCCAAACCGGAGAAAAACAAAGTTCTCAAAAGCTGAGAGTGGTATTACAAGTTTCTGTATACAATTATTACTAATTAACATTATTTTTAGTGTTAATTGGAAGTTTGTCAAATTTTTAGTCCTGATCGACTTGAACTAGGCCTTATAAGAGCCGAATAGTGCCTAAATGGGGAAAAAAACATATGATTTTCAAGAGCCGGGAGTATCACATAATTTTTATATATAATTACTACTAATTAAACTTGTTTCTACTCTTAATGGAAAAGTTTGACCAAAAGTCAAACATTCAGCCCCGATTGGCCTGAACTAGAAATTATAAGAGCTGAATAGGGCCCAACAGGTGGAAAACAAGGTTTTCAAGAGCAGTAATTGTATTATATAGTTTCAATATGCAATTATTACAATTAATCTTATTTCTAGTGTTAATTGTAAGTTTGACCAAAATTCTGAGTTTCAGCCCCAATTGACCTGAAATAGCCTTTAAAGAGCCGAATAGGATCCAAACGTGAAGAAAATGCTTTTTTTCAAGAGCGGAGGATAGTATTACATATTTTTTTATATATAATTACTTCTAATTAAACTCGTTTCTATTCCAATTTGAAAGCTTCACTAAAAGTCAAACTTTCAGCCATTTTTGTGCCAGGATTATGCCTTTTAAGGGCCGATTAGGGTCCAAACGGGGAAAATACAAGCTTTTCATGAGCTGGGAGTAGTATTACAAGTTCTCAAGAGCTGAGAGTGGTATTACAAGTTTCTGTATACAATTATTGCTAATTAACATTATTTTTAGTGTTAATTGGAAGTTTGTCAAATTTTTAGTCCTGATCGACTTGAACTAGGCCTTATAAGAGCCGAATAGTGCCTAAACGGGGAAAAAAACATATGGTTTTCAAGAGCCGTGAGTAGTATCACATAATTTTTATATATAATTACTACTAATTAAACTTGTTTCTACTCTTAATGGAAAAGTTTGACCAAAAGTCAAACATTCAGCCCCGATTGGCCTGAACTAGAAATTATAAGAGCTGAATAGGGCCCAACAGGTGGAAAACAAGGTTTTCAAGAGCAGTAATTGTATTATATAGTTTCAATATGCAATTATTACAATTAATCTTATTTCTAGTGTTAATTGTAAGT
This sequence comes from Agave tequilana, assembly GCA_038442645.1. Taxonomy (NCBI): domain Eukaryota; kingdom Viridiplantae; phylum Streptophyta; class Magnoliopsida; order Asparagales; family Asparagaceae; genus Agave; species Agave tequilana. The sequence goes on along the minus strand of JAVJIF010016160.1, from coordinate 71,171 downwards.
TTGACCAAAATTCAGAGTTTCAGCCCCAATTGACCTGAAACTAGCCTTTAAAGAGCCGAATAGGATCCAAACGTGAAGAAAATGTTTTTTTTCAAGAGCGGAGGATAGTATTACATATTTTTTTTATATATAATTACTTCTAATTAAACTCGTTTCTATTCCAATTTGAAAGCTTCACTAAAAGTCAAACTTTCAGCCCTTTTTGTGCCAGGATTATGCCTTTTAAGGGCCGATTAGGGTCCAAACGGGGAAAATACAAGCTTTTCATGAGCTGGGAGTAGTATTACATAGTTTTTAGTTATAATTACTTGTTCCTAGTCTTAATATGGAAGTTTGACTAAAAGTCTAACTTTCAACCTCATTGGCCTGAATTAGGCATTATAAGAGTCGAATAGGGCCCAAACGGGGAGAAAACATGTCTTTCAAGTGCCGAGAGTAGTATCACATAATTTATATTTATAACTGATATAAATTAAATTTGTTTCTATTCTTAATTTGAAAGTTTTGCCAAAAGTCAAAATTTTAGCCCTGATTGGCCTGAACTAGGCCTTTTATAAGAGCCGAAAAGAGCCCAAACATGGAGAAAATGAGGTTTTCAAGAGCCGAGATTGGTATTACATAGTTTTTATGGATAACTAGCATAAATTAAACTTGTTTCTATCCTTAATTTAGAAGTTTGACCAAGAGTCAAACTTTTAGCCCCCGATTGGCCGAACTAGGGCTCATAGAGCCGAATTGAGATAAAACGAGAGGAAAACTTGATTTTTAAGGGCTGTGAATGGTATTGAATAGTCTCTATGGACAATTACTAATAATTAACCTTGTTTCTAGTGTTAATTTGTAAGTTTGACCAAAAGTCAAACTTTCAGCCCCGATTGGCTTGAACTAGGCCTTAAGAGAGCAGAATTGGGACCAAACGAGAGTAAAACATAGTTTTCGAGGCCTGTGAAAGATATTACATAGTTTTTACGTATCATTACTGCTAATTAACCTTATTTCTAGTGTTAATGGGGAAGTTTAACTAAAAGTCAAAATTTCAGCCCGGAATGGCTTGAACTAGGCCTTATGAGAGCAGAATTGGAACCAAACGAGAGGAAAACATAGTTTTCGAGGGCTGTGAATGGTATTACACAGTTTTTATGATCATTACTACTAATTAACCTTATTTCTAGTGTTAATGGGGAAGTTTAACTGACAGTCAAACTTTCAGCCCCGATTGGCTTGAACTAGGCCTTATGAGAGCATAATTGGAACCAAACGCTAAAACTTAGTTTTCGAGGGTTGTGAAAGGTATTACGTAGTTTTTACATATCATTACTACTAATTAACCTTATTTCTAGTGTTAATGGGGAATTTTAACCAAAAGTTAAACGTTCGGCCCCGATTAGCCTGAACTAGTCCTTCTAAGAGCCGAATAGGACCCAAACGGGAAAAAAATGAGATTTTAATAGCCGAAAGTAGTATTACATAGTTTTTATGTATAATTACAAGTAATTAAACTTGTTTCTAGTCTAAATTGGGAAGTTATACTATTCAAACTTTCCAGCCCCGATTGGTCTAAAGCAGGCCTTATATGAGCCGTATATGGCCCAATCACGGAGAAAAATAATTTTCAAGAGCCGGGAGTAGTGTCACATAGTTTTTAAGTATAACTACTACTAATTAAACTGGTTTCTATTCTTAATTTGGATTTTAACCAAAAGTCAAACTTTCAGCCCTTATTAGCCTGAACTAGGCCTTATAGAGCCGAATAGTGTCCAAAGGGAGAAAACATGGCTTTTAAGAGACGGGAGTAGTTTCAATAAGTTTCTATGTATAACTACTTCTAATTAAATTTGTTTCTATTCTTAATTTGAAACTTTGACCAAAAGTTAAACTTTTAGCCCCGATTAACTTGCCTGAACTCTGCCATATAAGTGCCAAATAGGGCCCAAACCGCAAGAAAACATAGTTTTCAAAAGTTGACAGTGGTATTAGATAGTTTCTATATACAATTACTACTAATTAATAGTGTTAATCGAAAAGTTATACCAAACGTCAAACTTTCAGTCTGATTGGCCTGAACTAGGCCTTGTAAGAGCTGAATAGGGCCCATACGGGGAGAAAATATAGTTTTCAGAGCTCGAAGTAGTATTACATAGTTTTTATGTATAATTACTACTATTTAAACTGGTTTCTAGTCTGAATTGGGAAGTTTGATCAAAAGTCAAACTTTCAGCCCAATTGGCATGAATTAGGCCTTATAAGAGCCGAATATGGCCTAAAAGGGGTGAAGACGTGGTCTTAAAGAGCCAAGAGTTATATTTCATAGTTTTTATATACAATTACTACTAATCAGACTTAATTCTAGTCTTAATCTAGAAGTTTGAAACTTTCAACCCAATTGGCCTGAACTGGTATTATAAGAGCCGAATATAGGGCCCAAATGAGGAGAAAACATAGTTTTCAAGAATTGGGAGTAGTATCACATGGTTTTGATGTATAATATACTACTAATTAAACTTATTTCTAAACTTAATTGAGAAATTTGACCTAAAGTCAAACCTTCAGCCCCTATTGGCCTGAAATAGGCCTTATAAAAGCCGGGTAGGGCCCAAACAAGAGGAAAACATGGTTTTCAAGAGCCGTGAGTTGTGTTACATAGTTTCTATATGAATTACTACTAATTAACCTTGTTTCTAGTGTTAATTGGAAGTTTAGCCAAAATTTAAACTTTCAGCCTCGATTTACCTGAATTCGGCCTTATAAGAGCTACATAGGGTCTTATAGGGGGAGAAAATGAGGTTTTCAAGAGGCAGGAGTAGTATTACATAATTTTTATGTATAACTACTAAAAATTAAATGTGTTTCTATTCTTAATTTGGAAGTTTACCAAAAGCAAAATTTTCAGTCCCTATTGGCCAGAATTAGGCCTTATAAGAGCCGAATAGGGGCCAAATAAGAGGAAACATAGTTTTCAAGGGTCTTGAATGGTATTACAAAGTTTTTATGTACAATTAGTACAATTAACCTTGTTTCTAGTGTTAATTGGGATGTTTGACCAAATTTCAAACTTTCAGCCCCGATTGGCCTGAATTAGGCCTTATAAGAGCTGAATAGGACTCAAACAGGGAGAAAATGAGGTTTTCAAGAGCCGAGAGTAGTATGGCATATTTTTTATGTAAAATTACTATTATTTAAACTTGTTTCTAATCTTAATTGAGAAATTTCCCCAAAAATTAAACTTTCAGCCCCGATTGGCCTGAACAAAGCCTTATAAGGCCCAAACAGGGAAAATACATGGTTTTAAAGAGCCGAGAGTAGTATCACATTGTTTCTATGTATAACTATAACTAATTAAACTGGTTTCTATTCTTAAATATATAGTTTGACTAAAAGCCAAAATTCAGCTTCAATTGACTTGAACTAGGCCTTATAAGAGCTGAATAGGGCCCAAACATCGAAAAAATGAGGTTTTCAAGAGCTGAGAGTAGTATTACATAGTTTTTATGTATATTACTACAAAATAAACTAGTTCTAGTCTTAATTGAACAGTTTTACCATAAGTCAAATTTTCGGCCTCGATTGGCTTGAACCAAGCCTTATAAGAGACGAATAGGGCCAAAATGGGGAGAAACATGCATTTCAAGAGCCGGGAGTAATATCATATAGTTTTTAAGCATAACTAGTATAAATTAAACTTGTTTCTATTTTTAATTTAGAAATTTGACCAAAAGTTAAACTTTGAGCCCCGATTGGCCTGAACTACGCCATATCAGAGCCAAATACGACCCAAACTGGAGAAAAATAAAGTTCTCAAGAGCTGAGAGTGGTATTACAAGTTTCTGTGTACAATTATTGCTAATTAACTTTATTTTTAGTGTTAATTGAAAGTTTGTCAAATTTTCAGTCCTGATTGGCTTGAATTAGGCCTTATAAGAGCCGAATAGTGCCTAAACAGGGAAAAAATTAAGGTTTTCAAGAGCCGGGAGTAGTATTACATAGTTTTTTTATATAACTACTATAAATTAAACTTGTTTCTATTCTTAATTTAGAAGTTGACCAAAAGTTAAAGTTTCAGCTCCGATTAGCCTGCACTAGGCCTTGTAAGAGCCGAATAGGGACCAAAGGAGATGAAAACATAGTTTTCAAGGGCCTTCAATGGTATTACATAATTTCTATGTACTATTCTACTAATTAATCTTGTTTCTAAATTGGGAAGATTGACCAAATTTCAAATTTTCAGCCCCGATTGGCTTGAACTAGGCCTTATAAGAGCCGAATAGGAGGACCTAAACGGGGAGAAAAATGAGGTTTTCAAGAGTTGAGAGTAGTATTACATATTTTTTATATATAATTACTATTAATTAAACTTGTTTTTAGTCTTAATTGGGTTGTTTCACTAAAATTCAAACTTTCAACCCCGATTGGCCTGAACCAAGCTATATAAGAGCCGAATAGGGTCAAAACACAGAGAAAACATAGTTCTAAAGAGACGAGAGTAGTATCACATTGTTTCTATGTTTAATTATAACTAATTAAACTGGTTTAAATTCTTAATTTCTAGTTTGACCAAAAGCCAAAATTTTAGCTTCGATTGACTTGAACTGAGCCTTATAAGAGCCAAAAAGGGCCAAAACGTGGAGAAAATGAGGTTTTATAGAGCTGGGAGTAGTATTACATAATTTTTATGTATAACTACTATAAATTAAACTTGTTTCTCTTCTTAATTTAGAAATTTGACTAAGAGTCAAACTTTTAGTCCCGATTGGCCTGAAATAGGCCTCACTAGAGCTGAATTGGGACCAAACGAGAGGAAAACATGGTTAACAAGGGCCGTGAATGGTATTGCATAGATTCTATATACAATTACTACTAAATTAACATTGTTTCTAGTGTTAATTTGAAAGTTTGATTAAAAGTCAAACCTTCAGCCCTGATTGGCCTGAATTAGGTATTATAAGAACCAAATAGGGCCTAAACGGGGAGAAAACATGGTTTTCAAGAGCCGAGAATAGTATCACATAATTTTTATATATAATTACTATTAATTAAACTTGTTTCTATTCTTAATGGAAAAGTTTAACCAAAAGTCAAACATTCAGCCCCGATTGGCCTGAACTAGAAATTATAAGAGCTGAATAGGGCCCAACAGGTAGAAAACAAGGTTTTAAAGAGCAGAATTGTATTATATAGTTTCAATATGCAATTACTACAATTAATCTTATTTCTAGTGTTAATTGTAAGTTTGACTAAAAGTCAAAGTTTCAGCCCCAATTGATCTGAACTAGCCTTTAAAGAGCCGAATAGGATCCAAACGTGAAGAAAATGCTTTTTTTCAAGAGCGGAGGATAGTATTACATATTTTTTTTTATATATAATTACTTCTAATTAAACTCGTTCTATTCCAATTTGAAAGCTTGACTAAAAGTTTAACTTTCAGCCCTTTTTTGGCCTGAATTATGCCTTTTTAGAGCCGATTAAGGCCCAAATGGGGAGAATACGAGCTTTTCATGAGCTGGGAGAAGTATTACATAGTTTTTAATTATAATTACTTGTTCCTAGCCTTAATATAGAAGTTTGACCAAAAGTCTAACTTTCAGCCTCATTGGCCTGAATTAGGCCTTATAAGAGTCGAATAGGGCCCAAACGGGGACAAAACATGTCTTTCAAGTGCTGAGAGTAGTATCACATAATATATATGTATAACTGATATTAATTAAACTTGTTTCTATTCTTAATTTGAAAGTTTTATCAAAAGTCAAATTTCAGCCCAGGCCTTTTATAAGAGCAGAGAAGGGCCCAAACATGGAGAAAATGATGTTTTCAAGAGCCGAGATTGGTATTACATAGTTTTTTTTGGATAACTACTATAAATTAAACTTGTTTCTATCCTTAATTTAGAAGTTTGACCAAGAGTCAAACTTTTAGCCCCCGATTGGCCGAACTAGGGCTCATAGAGCCGAATTGAGAAAAAACGAAAGGAGAACTTGGTTTTTAAGGGCTGTGAATGGCATTGAATAGTCTCTATATACAATTACTAATAATTAATCTTGTTTCAAGTGTTAATTTAAAAGTTTGACCAAAAGTCAAACTTTCAGCCCCGATTGGCTTGAACTAGGCCTTATGAGAGCAGAATTGGGGCCAAATGAGAGTGAAACATAGTTTTCGTGGGCTGTGAAAGGTTTTGCATAGTTTTTACATATCATTAATGCTAATTAACCTTATTTCTAGTGTTAATGGGGAAGTTTAACTAAAAGTCAAAATTTCAGCCCTGAATGGCTTGAACTAGGCCCTATGAGAGCGGAATTGGGACCAAACGAGAGGAAAACATAGTTTTCGAGGGCTGTGAAAGGTATTACATAGTTTTTACGTATCATTACTACTAATTAGCCTTATTTCTAGTGTTAATGGGAAAGTTTAACCAAAAGTCAAACTTTCAGCCCAGATTGGTTTGAACTAGGCCTTATGAGAGCAGAATTGGGACCAAACGAGAGGAAAACATAGTTTTCGTGGGCTGTGAAAGGTATTACATAGTTTTTATATATAATTACTACTAATTAACCTTATTTCTAGTGTTAATGGGAAAGTTTAACCAAAAGTCAAACTTTCAGCCCCGATTAGCCTGAGCTATTCCTTATAAGAGCCGAATAGGACCCAAACGGGAAAAAAATGAGATTCCATGAGCCGAAAGTAGTATTACATAGTTTTTATTACTAGTAATTAAACTTGTTTCTAGTCTAAATTGGGAAGTTATACTATTCAAACTTTCCAGCCCCGATTGGTCTAAAGCAGGCCTTATATGAGCCGTATATGGCCCAATCAGGGAGAAAAAATAATTTTCAAGAGCCGGGAGTAGTGTCACATAGTTTCTATGTATAACTACTATTAATTAAACTGGTTTCTATTCTTAATTTGGATTTTGACCAAAGACAAATTTTCAGCCCTTATTACCCTGAACTAGGCCTTATAGAGCTGAATAGTGCCCAAAGGGAGAAAACATGGCTTTCAAGAGACGGGAGTAGTTTCAATAAGTTTCTATGTATAACTTTTAGCCTCGATTAATTTGCCTGAACTCGGCCATATAAGTGCCAAATAGGGCCCAAACCGCGCGAAAACATAGTTTTCAAAAGCTGACAGTGGTATTAGATAGTTTCTATATACAATTACTACTAATTAATAGTGTTAATCGGGAAGTTGGACCAAACGTCAAACTTTCAGTCAGCTTGGCATGAACTAGGCCTTGTAAGAGCTGAATAGGGCCCAAACGGGGAGAAAATATAGTTTTCCAGAGCTCAAAATAGTATTACATAGTTTTTATGTATAATTACTACTATTTAAACTTGTTTCTAATCTTAATTGGGAAGTTTGATCAAAAGTCCAACTTTCAGCCCTAATTGGCATGAACTAGGCCTTATAAGAGCCGAATATGGCCTAAAAGGGGTGAAGACGTGGCCCTAAAGAGCCAAGAGTTATATTTCATAGTTTATATACAATTACTACTAATCAGACTTAATTCTAGTCTTAATCTAGAAGTTTGACCGAAAGTCAAACTTTCAACGTAAGTAGCCTGAACTAGTATTATAAGAGCCGAATAGGGCCCAAACGAGGAGAAAACATCGTTTTCAAGAATTGTGAGTAGTATCACATGGTTTTGATGTATAATTTACTACTATTTAAATTATTTCTAGACTTAATTGAGAAATTTGACCTAAAGTCAAACCTTCAGCCCCTATTGGCCTGAAATAGGCCTTATAAAAGCCAGGTAGGGCCCAAACAAGTGGAAAACATGGTTTTCAAGAGCCGTGAGTGGTGTTACACAATTTCTATATGAATTACTACTAATTAACCTTATTTCTAGTGTTAATTGGAAGTTTGGCAAAAATTTAAACTTTCAGCCTCAATTTACCTGAATTTGGCCTTATAAGAGCCTTATAAGGGGAGAAAATGAGGTTTTCAAGAGGCAGGAGTAGTATTACATAATTTTTATGTATAACTACTATAAATTAAATGTGTTTCTATTCTTAATTTGGAAGTTTACCAAAAGCCAAACTTTCAGTCCTGATTGGCCAGAACTTGGCCTTATAAGAGCCGAATAAGGGCCAAATAAGAGGAAAACTTAGTTTTCAAGGGTCTTGAATGGTATTACATAGTTTTTATGTACAATTTGTACTAATTAACCTTGTTTCTAGTGTTAATTGGGATGTTTGACCGAATTTCAAACTTTCAGCCCCGATTGGCCTGAATTAGGCCTTATCAGAGCTGAATAGGACTCAAACGGGGAGAAAATGAGGTTTTCAAGAGCCGAGAGTAGTATGACATATTTTTTTATATAAAATTACTATTATTTAAACTTGTTTCTAGTCTTAATTGAGAAGTTTCGCCAAAAATTAAACTTTCAGCCCCGAATGGCCTGAACCAAGCCTTATAAAAGCCGAATAAGGCCCAAACAGGGAAAATACATGGTTTTAAAGAGCCGAGAGTAGTATCACATTGTTTCTATGTATAACTATAACTAATTAAACTGGTTTCTATTCTTAATTTATAATTTGACTAAAAGCCAAAATTCAGCTTTGATTGACTTGCACTAGGCCTTATAAGAGCTGAATAGGGCTCAAACAGGGAAAAAATGAGGTTTTCAAGAGCTGAGAGTAGTATTACATAGTTTTTATATATATTACTACTAAATAAACTCGTTTCTAGTCTTAATTGAACAGTTTTATCATAAGTCAAATTTTCAGCCTCGATTGGGCTTGAATCAAGCCTTATAAGAGCCGAATAGGGCCAATATGGGGAGAAACATGCATTTCAAGAGCCGAGAGTAATATCATATAGTTTTTAAGTATAACTACTACAAATTAAACTTGTTTCTATTTTTAATTTAGAAATTTGATCAAAAGTTAAACTTTCAGCCCTGATTGGCCTGAACTACGCCATATCAAAGCCAAATACAACCCAAACTGGAGAAAAATAAAGTTCTCAAGAGCTGAGAGTGGTATTACAAGTTTTCGTGTACAATTATTGCTAAATAACTTTGTTTTTAGTGTTAATTAGAAGTTTGTCAAATTTTCAGTCCTGATTGGCTTGAACTAGGCCTTATAAGAGCCGAATAGTGCCTAAACAGGGAAAAAAATTAAGGTTTTCATGAGCTGGGAATAGTTTTACATAGTTTTTTATATAACTGCTATAAATTAAACTTGTTTCTATTCTTAATTTAGTAGTTGACCAAAAGTTAAAGTTTCAGCTCCGATTAGCCTGCACTAGGCCTTATAAGAGCCGATTAGGGACCAAAGGGGATGAAAACATAGTTTTCAAGGGCCTTAAATGGTATTACATAATTTCTATGCACAATACTACTAATTAATCTTGTTTCTAATGTTTATTGGGAAAATTGGCCAAATTTCAAATTTTCAACCCTGATTGGCCTGAACTTGGCCTTATTAGAGTCGAATAAGAGGACCTAAACGAGGAGAAAATGAGGTTTTCAAGAGTTGAGAGTAGTATTACATAATTTTTATGTTTAATTACTATTAATTAAAATTGTTTTTAGTCTTAATTGGGTTGTTTCACTAAAATTCAAACTTTCAACCCCGATTGGCCTGAACCAGCTATATAAGAGTCGAATAGGGCCAAAAAAGGGAGAAAACATAGTTTTAAAGAGACGAGAGTAGTATCACATTGTTTCTATGTTTAACTATAACTAATTAAACTTGTTTATATTCTTAATTTTTAGTTTGACCAAAAGCCAAAATTTCAGCCTCGATTGACTTGAACTGAGCCTTATAAGAGCCGAAAAGGGCCAAAACGTGGAGAAAAAGAGGTTTTATAGAGCTGGGAGTAGTATTACATAGTTTTATGTATAACTACTATAAATTAAACTTGTTTCTCTTCTTAATTTAGAAGTTTGACTAAGAGTCAAACTTTTATCCCCAATTAGCCTGAAATAGGCCTTATTAGAGCTGAATTGGGACCAAACGAGAGAAAAACATGGTCAACAAGGGCCGTGAATGGTATTGCATAGATTCTATATATAATTACTACTAATTAACCTTGTTTCTAGTGTTAATTTGAAAGTTTGATCAAAAGTCACACCTTCAGCCCTGATTGGCCTGAACTAGGCATTATAAGAACCAAATAGGGCCTAAACGGGAGAAACATGATTTTCAAGAGCCGAGAGTAGTATCACATAATTTTTATATATAATTACTACTAATTAAACTTGTTTCTATTCTTAATGGAAAAGTTTGACCAAAAGATTGAACCTTCAGCCCCGATTGGCCTGAACTAGAAATTATAAGAGCTGAATAGGGCCCAACAGGTGGAAAATAAGTTTTTCAAGAGCAAAAAATTGTATTATATAGTTTCAATATGCAATTACTACAATTAATCTTATTTCTAGTGTTAATTGTAAGTTTGACCAAAAGTCAAAGTTTCAACCCCAATTGACCTGAACTAGCCTTTAATGAGCCGAATAGGATCCAAACGTGAAGAAAATGCTTTTTTTCAAGAGCGGAGGATAGTATTACATATTTTTTTTATATATAATTACTTCTAATTAAACTCGTTTTTATTCCAATTTGAAAGCTTGACTAAAAGTCAAACTTTCAGCCCTTTTTTTGGCCTGAATTATGCCTTTTAAGAGCCGATTAGGGCCCAAATGGGGAAAATACGAGCTTTTCATGAGCTGGGATTAGTATTACATAGTTTTTAGTTATAATTACTTGTTTTTAGTCTTAATATGGAAGTTTGACCAAAAGTCTAACTTTCAGCCTCATTGGCCTGAATTAGGCCATATAAGAGTCGAATAAGCCCAAACGGAGAGCAAACATGTCTTTCAAGTACCGAGAGTAGTATCACATAATTTATATGTATAACTGATATTAATTAAACTTGTTTCTATTCTTAATTTTAAAGTTTTGCCAAAAGTCAAAATTTCAGCCCTGATTGGCCTGAACTAGGCCTTTTATAAGAGCCGAAAAGGGCCCAAACATGGAGAAAATTAGGATTTCAAGAGCCGAGATTGGTATTACATAGTTTTTATGGATAACTATTATAAATTAAACTTGTTTCTATCGTTAATTTAGAGGTTTGACCAAGAGTCAAACTTTTAGCCCCCGATTGGCCGAACTAGGGCTCATAGAGTCGATTGAGATAAAACGAGAGGAAAACTTGGTTTTTATGGGCTGTGAATGGTATTGAATAGTCTCTATGTACAATTACTAATAATTAACCTTGTTTCTAGTGTTAATTTGTAAGTTTGACCAAAAGTCGAACTTTCAGCCCTGATTGGCTTGAACTAGGCCTTATGAGAGCAGAGTTGGGACCAAAAAAGAGTAAAACATAGTTTTCGAGGGCTGTGAAAGGTATTACATAGTTTTTACGTATCATTACTGCTAATTAACCTTATTTCTAGTATTAAAGGGGAAGTTTAATCAAAAGTGAAAATTTCAGCCCCGAATGGCTTGAACTAGGCCTTATGAGAGCAGAATTGGGACCAAACGAGAGGAAAACATATGTGAAAGGTATTACATAGTTTTACGTATCATTACTACTAATTAACCTTATTTATAGTGTTAATGGGGAAGTTTAACCAAAAGTGAAACTTTCAGCCCCGATTGGCTTGAACTAGGCCTTATGAGAGCAGAATTGGGACCAAACGAGAGGAAAACAAGGTTTTCGAGGGCTGTGAAAGGTACTACATAGTTTTTATATATAATTACTACTAATTAACATTATTTCTAGTGTAAATGGGGAAGTTTAATCAAAAGTCAAACTTTCAGCACTGATTAGCCTGAACTAGTCCTTATAAGAGCCGAATAGGACCCAAACGGGAAAAAAATGAGATTTCAAGAGCCTAAAGTTATATTACATAGTTTTTATGTATAATTACTAGTGATTAAACTTGTTTCTAGTCTAAATTGGGAAGTTATACTATTCAAACTTTCCAGCCCCGATTGGTCTAAAGCAGGCCTTATATTAGCCGTATATGGCCCAATAAGGGAGAAAAAATAATTTTCAAGAGCCGGGAGTAGTGTCACATAGTTTCTATGTATAACAACTACTAATTAAACTGGTTTCTATTCTTAATTTGGATTTTGACTAAAAGTCAAACTTTCAGCCCTTATTAGCGTGAACTAGGCCTTATAGAGCCGAATAGTGCCCAAAGGGAGAAAACATGGCTTTCAAGAGACGGGAGTAGTTTCAATAAGTTTCTATGTATAACTACTTCTAATTAAATTTGTTTCTATTCTTAATTTGAAATTTTGACCAAAAGCTAAACTTTTAGCCCCGATTAATTTGCCTGAACTCGGACATATAAGCGCCAAATAGGGCCCAAACAGTGCGAAAACATAGTTTCTATATACAATTACTACTAATTAACCTTGTTTCTAGTGTTAATTGGGATGTTTGACCAAATTTCAAACTTTCAGCCCCGATTGGCCTGAACTAGGCCTTATAAGAGCTGAATAGGATACAAACAGGGAGAAAATGAGGTTTTCAAGAGCCGAGAGTAGTATGACATTTTTTTAATATAAAATTACTATTATTTAAACTTGTTTCTAGTCTTAATTGATAAGTTTCACCAAAAATTAAACTTTCAGCCCCGATTGGCCTGAACCAAGCCTTATAAAAGCCGAATAAGGCCCAAACAGGGAAAATACATTGTTTTAAAGAGCCGAAAGTAGTATCACATTGTTTCTATGTATAACTATAACTAATTAAACTGGTTTCTATTCTTAATTTATAGTTTGACTAAAAGCCAAAATTCAGCTTCGATTGACTTGAACTAGGCCTTATAAGAGCTGAATAGGGCCCAAACAGGGATAAAATGAGGTTTTCAAGAGCTGAGAGTAGTATTATGTAGTTTTTATGTATATTACTACTAAATAAACTTGTTTCTAGTCTTAATTTAACAGGTTTACTATAAGTCAAATTTTCAGCCTCGATTGGCTTGAACCAAGCCTTATAAGAGCCGAATAGGGCCAAAATGGGGAGAAACATGTATTTCAAGAGCCGGGAGTAATATCATATAGTTTTTAAGTATAAATACTACAAATTAAACTTGTTTCTATTTTTAATTTGGAAATTTGACCAAAAGTTAAACTTTTAGCCCCGATTGGCCTGAACTACGCCATATCAGAGCCAAATATGACCCAAACTGGAAAAAAAATGTTCTCAAGAGCTGAGAGTGGTATTACAAGTTTCTGTGTACAATTATTGCTAATTAACTTTGTTTTTAGTGTTAATTGGAAGTTTGTCAAATTTGCAGTCCTAATTGGCTCTAACTAGGCCTTATAAGAGCCGAATACTGCCTAAACGGGGGAAAAAAAAGGTTTTTAAGAGCCGGGAGTAGTATTACATAGTTTTTTATATAACTACTATAAATTAAACTTATTTCTATTCTTAATTTTGAAGTTGACCAAAAGTTAAAGTTTCAGCTCCGATTAGCCTGTACTAGGCCTTATAAGAGACGAATAGGAACCAAAGGAGATGAAAACATAGTTTTCAAGGGCCTTCAATGGTATTACATAATTTCTATGTACAATACTACTAATTAATCTTGTTTCTAATATTTATTGGGAAGATTTACCAGAAAACCTCATTTTCAGCACCGATTGGCCTAAACTAAGCCTTATAAGAGCCAAATAGGAGGACTTAAACGGGGAGAAAATGAGGTTTTCAATTGAGAGTAGTATTACATAATTTTTATTTATAATTACTATTAATTAAACTTGTTTTTAGTATTAATTGGGTTGTTTCACTAAAATTCTGACTTTCAACCCCGATTGGCCTGAAACAAGCTATATAAGAGCTGAATAGGGCCAAAATAAGGAGAAAACATAGTTTTAAAGAGACGAGAGCAGTATCACATTGTTTCTATACAACTACAACTAATTAAATAGGTTTATGTTCTTATTTCTAGTTTGACCAAAAGCCAAAAATTCAGCTTTGATTGACTTGAACTGAGCCTTATAAGAGCCGAAAAGGGCCAAAACGTAGAGAAAACGAGGTTTTATAGAGCTGGGAGTAGTATTACATAGTTTTTATGTATAACTACTATAAATTAAACTTGTTTCTCTTCTTAATTTAGAAGTTTGACTAAGAGTCAAACTTTTAGCCCTGATTGGCCTGAAATAGACCTTATTAGAGCTGAATTGGGACCAAACGAGAGGAAAAACATGGTTAACAAGGGCCGTGAATGGTATTTCATAGATTCTATATACAATTACTACTAGTTAACCTTATTTCTATTGTTAATTTGAAAGTTTGATCAAAAGTCAAACCTTCAGCCCTGATTGGCCTAAACTTGGCATTATAAGAACCAAATAGGGCCTAAACGGGGAGAAAACATGGTTTTCAAGAGCCGAGAGTAGTATCGCATAATTTTTATGTATAATTACTACTAATTAAACTTGTTTCTATTCTTAATGGAAAAGTTTTACCAAAAGTCAAACCTTCAGCTCCGATTGGCCTAAACTAGAAAAAATAAGAGCTGAATAGGGCCCAACAGGTGGAATACAAGGTTTTCAGAGCAGTAATTGTATTATATAGTTTCAATATGCAATTACTACAATTAATCTTATTTCTAGTGTTAATTGTAAGTTTGACTAAAAGTCAAAGTTTCAGCCCCATTTGGCCTGAACTAGCCTTTAAAGAGCCAAATAGGATCCAAACGTGAAGAAAATGCTTTTTTTCAAGAGCGGAGGATAGTATTACATATTTTTTTATATATAATTACTTCTAATTAAACTCGTTTCTATTCCAATTTGAAAGCTTGACTAAAAGTCAAACTTTCAGCCCTTTTTTGGCCTGAATTATGCCTTTTAAGAGCCGATTAGAGCCCAAATGGGGAAAATACGAGCTTTTCATGAGCTGGGAGTAGTATTACATAGTTTTTAGTTATAATTACTTGTTCCTAGTCTTAATATGGAAGTTTGACCAAAAGTCTAACTTTCAGCCTCATTGGCCTGAATTAGGCCTTATAAGAGTCGAATAGGGCCCAAACGGGGAGAAAACATGTCTTTCAAGTGCCGAGAGTAGTATCACATAATTTATATGTATAACTTATATTAATTAAACTTGTTTCTATTCTTAATTTGAAAGTTTTGCCAAAAGTCAAAATTTCAGCCCTGATTGGCCTAAACTAAGCTTTTTATAAGAAGTCGAAAAGGGCCCAATCATGGAGAAAATGAGGTTTTCAAGAGCCGAGATTGGTATTACATAGTTTTTATGGATAACTACTATAAATTAAACTTGTTTCTATCCTTAATTTAGAAGTTTGACTAAGAGTCAAATTTTAGCCCCCGATTGACCGAACTAGGGCTCATAGAGCCGAATTGAGATAAAACGAGAGGAAAACTTGGTTTTTAAGGGATGTGAATGGTATTGAATAGTCTCTATGTACAATTACTAATAATTAACCTTGTTTCTAGTGTTAATTTGTAAGTTTGACTAAAAGTCAAACTTTCAGCCTCGATTGGCTTGAACTACGCCTTATGAGAGCGGAATTGGGACCAAACGAGAGTAAAACATAGTTTTCGACGGCTGTGAAAGGTATTACATAATTTTTACGTATCATTACTGCTAATTAACCATATTTCTAGTGTTAATGGGGAAGTTTAACCAAAAGTCAAAATTCAGCCCCGAATGGCTTGAACTAGGCCTTATGAGAGCAGAATTGGGACCAAATAAAAGGAAAACATAGTTTTCGAAGGCTGTGAAAGGTATTACATAGTTTTTACGTATCATTTCTACTAATTAACCTTATTTCTAGTGTTAATTGGGAAGTTTAACCAAAAGTCAAACTTTCAGCCCTGATTGGCTTGAACTAGGCCTTATGAGAGCAGAATTGGGACCAAACGAGAGGAAAACATAGTTTTCGAGGGCTGTGAAAGGTATTACATAGTTTTTATATATAATTACTACTAATTAACCTTATTTCCAGTGTTAATGGGGAAGTTTAACCAAAAGTCAAACTTTCAGCCCCGATTAGCCTGAACTAGTCCTTATAAGAGCCGAATAGGACCCAAACGGGAAAAAAAAATGAGATTTCAAGAGCCAAAAGTAGTATTACATAATTTTTATGTATAGTTACTAGTAATTAAACTTGTTTCTAATCTAAATTGGGAAGTTATACTATTCAAACTTTCCAGCCCCAATTGGTCTAAAGTGGGCCTTATCTGTGCCGTATATGGCCCAATCAGGGAGAAAAAATAATTTTCAAGAGCCGGGAGTAGTGTCACATAGTTTCTATTTATAACTACTACTAATTAAACTAGTTTCTATTCTTAATTTGGATTTTAACCAAAAGTCAAATTTTCAGCCCTTATTAGCCTGAACTAGGCCTTATAGAGCCAAATAGTACCCAAAGGGATAAAACATGGATTCAAAATACGGGAGTAGTTTCAATAAGTTTCTATGTATAACTACTTCTGATTAAATTTATTTTTATTCTTAATTTAAATTTTGACCATAAGTTAAACTTTTAGCCCCGATTAATCTGCCTGAACTCGGCCATATAAGTGCCAAATAGGGCCCAAACCGTGGGAAAACATAGTTTTCAAAAGCTGACAGTGGTATTAGATAGTTTCTATATATAATTACTACTAATTAATAGTGTTAATTGGGAAGTTGGACCAAACGTCAAACTTTCAGTCTGATTGGCCTGAAAGAGCTGAATAAGGCCCAAACGGGGAGAAAATATAGTTTTCCAGAGCTCGAAGTAGTATTACATAGTTTTTATGTATAATTACTACTATTTAAACTTGTTTCTAGTCTTAATTGGGAAGTTTGATTAAAAGTCAAACTTTCAGCCCCAATTGGCATGGACTAGGCCTTATAAGAGTCGAATATGGCCTAAAAGTGGTGAAGACGTGGCCTTAAAGAGCCAAGAGTTGTATTTCATAGTTTTTATATATAATTACTACTAATCAGACTTAATTCTAGTCTTAATCTAGAAGTTTGACCAAAAGTCAAACTTTCAACCCAATTGGCCTGAACTGTACTATAAGAGCCGAATAGGGCCCAAACGAGGAGAAAACAAGGTTTTCAAGAATGGGAGTAGTGTTGGCCAAAGGCCATTATCCCGGTTATTTTGATGATAGCAAAACGTATTTAGTTATGTATTTAATAATCTTGTTTAAAAGTATTTCAGGTTCAAGAAACAGATTTGACGACTCCGCTAAAAGACTCACACTTTTGGAGTTCGCCCAAGATTTGCATTCCCAAGCTAAAGCACATAGGAAGCTTCGGGAATATGCGTTGAAGAATAGATCAAGAAAAAGATCAAGACTTGCTAAAGAATCCAAGATTTGTATTTTGTTTATTTTCATTTTAGATATTTTGTCAAAACTAAATAGTAGAAGTAGAGATATGGGATATCACACACACACATTTTCTAGAGTGGTTTATGGCTTCAAAAAGACTTTCTAAATCATTTCCAACTTAGCTTTTATATAAACATATTTTTTTGGAAATACGATTTTAGAAAGACTAGTTTTTGGAAAAACATTTATGGAAAATCAAGTTTTATCAAAAGATTTTTTATCAAAGTATTTTACCTTGATAGTAGTATGACACATGCTCATACTCTATGATTTTTCAAGACCAAAGTATTTAACCCAAGACCCAAAAACCAAAATCCAAAATTTTCCAGGTCTGTAAATTCTGTTTTTTTTAGAACTCACAGTGCCCGGTCGACCGGCAGTCGACCGGCACTCGACCGACATGCATAACTGTGCATGTGCGTATCAGTCGACCGGCAGTCGACCGATACTCGACCGGCCCAAACCCTTTGTTCTCTGGAAATTGCCAGTCGACCGACCCGGTCGACCGGTGAGCCCCAACGGTCGGATTTTTGACCGTTGGCGGTCGACCGACCCGGTCGACCGGGACTCTGTCAAAAGTTCTGACAGACTCAACAGCTATATTTTCTGACTCTTTGTCTTTAGGGATTTGTCTCCAACGAATCTCTTGAGCAGTTTTTGACCCCTATAAATAGGTAGTCACTTCAAGTGACATGACCAACAATTTTAAAAAGAATATCAAGAGTTTTTACAAGAGTTTTCAAGATTTCCAAAGTTTAAGTTTAGAAAAGATTTTTCTCTCCAAAGCCAAAATTCCATACACCTTACTTGGAGCCTATTCCTCTACTTCTCTCTTGTTTTGCACTACACAATCCCATACTCTAAGTCTCCTATTTGGTTCTAGGATTGTGCTTAGTGAGCTCTTTTGTAAAGTGATCAAGTGTGATCACTTCCATTGTAATTGAGTGAAGTTGTAGAGGCATCGGCCTCAAGGCGAGCTAGTGTGCTCAAGGTGGTGAAGTGTCATCACGGGAGACGGACAAGTGTTGTCCTTGTATTGTTGATCCGGTGGGATCCTCAATAGTGGAAAATCCTTCAAGTGTGAAGGCGGGGACGTAGAGCGTGGCTCGAACCTCGGAAACATATCGGCGTGTTTGCGTTTGCTCAAATTCTTCTAACTCTATCTCTTTTATTACTTGCAATTTTACATTGTCTTTTACTTGCAAGAAATATTGTATTGTGCTAATTGTTTAGAGTTAAATTTTTAAATTCCGCATAATTGCCATTATCATATAGCCATCACCTATTCACCCCCCCTCTAGGTGATTTCAATTGGTATCAGAGCCTAACCCTAGATTCGGTTTAACCACCTTAGGGAGATCCTTCATTTGGCTATATATTTGCTTGTTGTTGTTTGTTGCATTTTACTTGCTTGTGCATTCATGGCATCCATGGACCTTTCTAGCATTAAATCCCCTCCCAAATTTGATGGCTTGAACTTTCCTATTTGGAAAGTCAAGATGAACTTGTTTTTGAAATCCTTAGGTGTTAGGGTAGCTAGGGCCATTACCAAAGACTTCATTGAACCAACTAGTGATGAGAGCACATGGTCCGAGGATACTTCCAAAGACTATGAAGCAAATGCTAGGGCACAATATGCATTAACACAAGCACTTAATGAAGATGACCTTGCACGCATCATAAATTGCAAATCCGCATATGAAGTGTGGAACATTTTGCTTGTGACTCATGAGGGAACGTCACAAGTCAAGAGAGCCAAAGTTGACTTGCTACGTTCTCAATATGAGAATTTTTACATGTTTGATAATGAGAGCATTGATGACATGCTCACCCGTTTTACTAAAATAACTAATGCTCTTTCTTCCTTAGGCGACAAGATTGATAATGATCAAAAGATAAGGAAAGTGATTAGAGCTCTTCCCAAAGCGTGGGAAGTCAAGGCGACGACACTCAAGGAGCTCAACGACAAAGAGGAGATGGACTTCTCCGGCTTCATCGGAAATCTCAAGACACATGAGATGGAGATGAAGGTTCGAGAAGAAAGGGAGGCACC
This sequence comes from Agave tequilana, assembly GCA_038442645.1. Taxonomy (NCBI): domain Eukaryota; kingdom Viridiplantae; phylum Streptophyta; class Magnoliopsida; order Asparagales; family Asparagaceae; genus Agave; species Agave tequilana. The sequence continues at coordinate 51,812 of JAVJIF010016160.1, read as the reverse complement.
CAAGAAGAAGACCATTGCCTTCAAAGCCACTCCTACCATTGAGGAGGACGACTCATCGGATGATTGCGATGAGGACTTCGCCATGCTCATCCGGAAGGTGGGCAAGATGTTCTACAAGAAGGGACGGCAAAGCAACTTCCGAAGAGGAAGACCTCAAGGAAGGTATGAGAAGAAAAGAGAAGAACCCGGTCCTTGCTTCCATTGCAAGAAGATCGGTCATCTAATTGCCGAGTGTCCCGCTCTTCAAGCAACCACCTCCAAGCACGGGAAGAAGAAGAAAGCGTTGGCCGCTACATGGGATGATACGGATTCCGAATCCGAAGAGGAGCACGACGCCGCCAACATGTGCTTCATGGCACAAGGAGAGGACACTTCTAAGGTAACCCTTGAAACTACTTTAGAAGATGATGATTTAACAATGGATGAACTTGCACATGTCTTTGAAGAATTGCAACATAGGTATGAGATTTCACAATCTCATAATAAGAAATTAAAAAGGGAAAATGAGTTTTGAAAAATAAATTTGAAATAGTTGTAAATGAGAAAAATACTTTGTCTAGTTCATTTGAAAAATTGAAAATTGATTTTGATAAGTATAAACTTGCAAATAAGGGTAAAACCCCCATGGTTTCTATTGACAAAAATGATTTTGTTGAGATTCAAAAACGTGTTGAAGTTTTGGACTCAAATTTAAAAGTTATGCATTTGACTTGAAAAAGATAGCTTCTAAATTTCCTAAGGGAGTACCCCAAGGGAAACATGCACCTCATACACATACACATGCACGAAAACATGCACACACTCATAAGCATGCATTTATGTATGGTAGTGGTAGAATTTATGTTTGCACGCATTGTGGCCGCAAAGGCCATTTAGAAAAGTTTTGTTATGCTAAAAATAATGTTAATAATAAATATGTTTGGGTTCGCCCCGGTACTAACCCCAAAGGACCCTCAAAGATTTGGGTACCAAAAGATCCTCCAAATGTAGGTGATACAGATGGATCTACTTCCTCCAAGACTTAGGGGAGACGGTGCCCGGGTGGTAGATGCAACTAAGCTCAAAGTTCAAATCTAGCTTGCATCGCTATCGTGGAGGCACCTATTTTTGGAGATTGCCCTTAAATTGGTAACATCTCCATTTTAAAATAGTTGTTGATTTTTGGTAATGTATACATGTGTATAGAATTGATAGTTTGCTTTTGTATTCCATTGATACATGCTTATATAGAACTACTTTTCTATCATGTTGTGTACATACCTTGTGTTAATTTCCATATCTTGTATTTTATGCCTCATGTCATATTTGTCCACATGTCCATGTTGTTTGAGAATGTATCTATATGTATATACTATTTTTCAAAAGTATAAATTAATAATCAAAATTTCTTGTTTAAACAAATACCTTAAAGATGGCAATTGCGCGCCTCAACTCATTCAAGAGGAATCAAGAGGATGAAGTTCAGAACCCGTCACTGGGTATTCGGCTTCAACATCTTTATATCTTTGTTTAAATATGTAAAACAAAATTAAAACATTTTGTGTGAAGTTGATGTAAATGAAGATTTAAAACTGATTGTTGTATCCCTGTATGTTATAATATATCATATTTTATTTGTTATAATTTTTTTTTAATTTTTTTTTCTGGGTCAGAATCTGGTAGTAGATTTTCAGACAGCACCAGTCGACCGGCCCTTAACCCCAGTCGACCGGCGCTGCCTGAGAGAAAATTTTGGATTTTTATTTCTGCTACCGGTCGACTGTTTTATAGGACCAGTCGACCGATCCGAGTGCGTGACTCTCTGTATCTTTTCGGTCGACCGGCCCTTAACCCCAGTCGACCGATCGTCGAATTATGGCTTATATTTGTGATTTTTCTTCACTGTTTCTCTCACTCTCTCACTTCTCTCTCAGCGAACCGCTGGACCCCTGTCTTCCCAAAATTTTCAACTTTCAACCCGCTCTTCTGATCTTCAATTCTTCTAAAACCCACTTCATATTTCCCCTTACTAATCCAGATCTACAATTTCAAAGAGATCCATCCATCAGATCTTCAGGATTTCGGGATTTTCAGCTAGGGTTTCAAAAATTTTCAACAAGGTAAAAATCGGATTTTTACTTCAGTTTTCCACTTCTAGCTTAGATATAATTGTTCCATTGTCTCTACTTTAGGTTACTTATCATCTAGATCGTGCCAAAACCTTAAAAATTTCATTTTTATCATGCCCCTAAAAGATCTCGAACCGAGAAAGGAAAGGGTATTGCCCAATCCTCTTCTCAAGCTCCTAGAACTGATCCTTTGTTGCGTAACGATCTAGCCTCTGACCGTTACACTCATCTAGCCCCTAGGAACACAATTTCGGGTAGGTATGTGGCTATCCATGACTTTGAACACCTTGATATACCCCACATTCTCCGTACCAACAACCTTGTGGATTTCCTTTCCATCAGGGAGAAGGTCTACACATCCTTGGTTCCATACTTCTATGCTAACTTCGAATTTAGTGGGAACCGGATCACCTCTCGTGTGATGGGTAGGGATATAAATATTTCCCTAGGTCAGTTTGCTAGGATTCTTCATCTTTCCACTGATGGAATAGATGTCTACTCTCATGACCTTCATGACTTTGCAGAATATCCGGAGGGTGAGTCTTCGCTCACCGCATCCACTCTCATTCACCAGGATGACAATCCCGACTTGGTGAGGAATGAGATTGTGAGTCAGTATTCCCTCCAATCTCAAGTTCTTGCTAAGATTATTTTCCACAACATCGTGCCTAAATCTGGTGAATTCAGTCATGCTCGAGGACCTGTTCCTTTGATTATCTACTGCCTCCTTAAAGGCATTAAGATAAATTTCCCTCGAGTTATCGCCTCTCACATGAGTTGTGATCAGATCCGCACTGCTGGTAGGAGTCTGCCTTACGGCATGCTCATTACCCATCTGCTTAAGGCTTTAGATTTTGATCTTTCTGATCAAGCCCCTTCTAAACCCTCATCTGATATCAATGCTGCTGCTTTGAAGATGATGGAAGCTCAGTTGCGTAGACACGCACCTGTGCAACCACCACCTATTCCTCCTGTTGCTCCTGATCCAGCTCCAGGCCCTGCTTTTCCTGCTCCTGAGTTTCAGGGTATTTCTTCTTCTGAGCTCCGCTCGCAGATCGAGGCACATCAAGCCTGGGTCGGTGAGCAAGTCTCTGCACTTCGTGCAGATATGGAGTCTCGTGTTGCTATGGATGCTGCTTTTCGGGCGGAGGTCCGAAACGACTTGTCTTATATGGCTGAATCCATGAGATTTGTGGATGTTCAGTTTCAGTCTCTGTTCACAAAATTTGACATAGTCGTTCCTGATGGGACTCCGGGTGCTCGTCGACTCCCTGCCACTGGTCCTCCTTTCCCTCCCAGAGCTCGCGTCTCTATTCCACCACCGCGCCCCAAAGTTGATGCCTGGATACAGAGGAGGTAGATTCCTCTTCTTCCTCAGATGATGGTGATGATCAGACGATGGCTGAGGCCTCTGGTATGACGAGGAGGAGGATGACGAGGCCACTGAGTGATGCTGCTGATGATGCTGATGAGTGACCTCCCCTTTATTGATGATGTCAAAAAGGGGGAGAGATATTTGGAGAGAGAGAGATATTTTGCTGTGACTTTGTTACTTTGTTATTTTGTTATGTTGTGTTGGACACCTTTGTTATGTACTTGCTTACCTTGTTTGTGTTGGACATCCTTTTATTTTTGTGTTGTGGACATGTATCTTTTGTGTTATGCATTCATGTCATGTATGTATGACTTATTTCCTTATCTACAATATGTCATGAGTAGTTGATATGTTATTTTTTTTTTGGCATGAATGTGTGATGTTTATGATTTACATGCCTGAGTATGATTTTTATATATATATATGCTTGTGTTGAGGGGGAGCTTCATTTGAAGACTCTACCCAAAATATCTTGTGATAACTACATATGTTTTGCCATCATCAAAAAGGGGGAGATTGTTGGCCCAAAGGCCATTATCCCGGTTATTTTGATGATAGCAAAACGTATTTAGTTATGTATTTAATAATCACATGGTTTTGATGTATAATTTACTACTAATTAAACTTATTTCTAGACTTAATTAAGAAGTTTGACCTAAAGTCAAACCTTCAGCCCCTATTGGCCTGAAATAGGCCTTATAAAAGCCAGGTAGGGTCCAAATAGAGGAAAACATGGTTTCAAGAGCCGTGAGTGGTGTTACATAGTTTCTATATGAATTACTACTAATTAACCTTATTTCTTGTGTTAATTAGAAGTTGGCCAAAATTTAAACTTTCAGCCTCGATTTACCTTAATTCGGCCTTATAAGAGCTACATAGGGCCTTATAAGGGGAGAAAATGAGGTTTTCAGGAGGCAGGAGTAGTATTACATAATTTTTATGTATAACTACTATAAATTAAATGGTTTTATTCTTAATTTGGAAGTTTACCAAAAGCCAAACTTTCAGTCCGAATTGGCCAGAACTAGGCCTTATAAGAGCCGAATAGGGGCCAAACAAGAGGAAAACATAGTTTTCAAGGGTCTTGAATGGTATTACATTCTTTTATGTACAATTAGTACTAATTAACCTTGTTTCTAGTGTTAATTGGGATGTTTGACCAAATTTTAAACTTTCAGCCCCGATTGGCCTGAACTAGTCCTTATAAGAGCTGAATAGGACTCAAACGGGAAGAAAATGAGGTTTCCAAGAGCCGAGAGTAGTATGACATATTTTTAATTTAAATTACTATTATTTAAACTGTTTCTAATCTTAATTGAGAAGTTTTACTAAAAGTTAAACTTTCAGCCCCGATTGGCCTGAACCAAGCCTTATAAAAGCCGAATAAGGCCCAAACAAGAAAAATACATGGTTTTAAATAGCCGAGAGTAGTATCATATTGTTTTATGTATAACTATAACTTATTAAACTAGTTTTTATTCTTAATTTATAGTTTGACTAAAAGCCAAAATTCAGTTTCGATTGACTTGAATTAGGCCTTATAAGAGCTGAATAGGGCCCAAATAGGGAGAAAATGAGGTTTCAAGAGCTGAGAGTAGTATTACATAGTTTTTATGTATATTACTACTAAATAAAAACTTGTTTCTAATCTTAATTAAACAGTTTACAATAAGTCAAATTTTCAGCCTCGATTGGCTTGAACCAAGCCTTATAAGAGCCGAATAGGGCCAAAATGGGGAGAAACATGTATTTCAAGAGCCGGGAGTAATATCATATAGTTTTTAAGCATAACTACTACAAATTAAACTTTTTCAATTTTTAATTTGGAAATTTGACCAAAAGTTAAACTTTTAGCCCCGATGGCCTGAACTACGCCATATCAGAGCCAATACGACCCAAACCGGAGAAAAACAAAGTTCTCAAGAGCTGAGAGTGGTATTACAAGTTTATGTGTACAATTATTGCTAATTAACTTATTTTTTAGTGTTAATGGAAGTTTGTCAAATTTTCAGTCCTGATTGGCTTGAACTAGGCCTTATAAGAGCCGAATAGTGCCTAAACAGGGAAAAAATTAAGGTTTTCAAGAGTCGGGAGTAGTGTTACATAGTTTTTTTATATAACTACTATAAAATTAAACTTGTTTCTATTCTTAATTTAGAAGTTGACCAAAAGTTAAAGTTTCAGCTCTGATTAGCCTGCACTAGGCCTTATAAGAGCCGAATAGGGACCAAAGGAGATGAAAACATAGTTTCAAGGGCCTTCAATAGTATTACATAATTTCTATGTACAATACTGCTAATTAATTTTGTTTCTAATGTTTTGGGAAGATTGACCAAATTTCAAATTTTCAGCCCCGATTGGCCTGAACTAGGCCTTATAAGAGCCGAATAGGAGGACCTAAACGGGGAGAAAATGAGGTTTTCAAGAGTCGAGAGTAGTATTACATATTTTTTATGTATAATTACTATTAATTAACTTGTTTTAGTCTTAATTGGGTTGTTTCACTAAAATTCAAAGTTCAATCCCGATTGGCCTGAACCAAGCTATATAAAAGCCGAATAGGGCCAAAACAGGAGAAAACATTGTTTTAAAGAGACGAGAGTAGTATCACATTGTTTCTATGTTTAACTACAACTAATTAAACTAGTTTATATTCTAATTTCTAGTTTGACCAAAAGCCAAAATTTCAGCTTCGATGACTTGAACTGAGCCTTATAAGAGCCCGAAAAGGGCCAAAACGTGGAGAAAACGAGGTTTTATAGAGCTGGGAGTTGTTCATAGTTTTTATATATAACTACTATAATTAAACTTGTTTCTCTTCTTAATTTAGAAGTTTGACTAAGAGTCAAACTTTTAACCCCGATTGGCCTGAAATAGGCCTTATTAGAGCTGAATGGGGACCAAACGAGAGGAAAACATGGTTAACAAGGGCCGTGAATGGTATTGCATAGATTCTATATACAATTACTACTAATTAACCTTGTTTATAGAGTTAATTTGAAAGTTTGATCAAAAGTCAATCCTTCAACCCTGATTGGCCTGAACTAGGCATATATAAGAAATAGGGCCAAAAGGGGAGGAGAAAACATAGTTTTCAAGAGCCGAGAGTAGTATCACATAATTTTATATATAATTACTACTAATTAAACTTGTTTCTATCCTTAATGGAAAAGTTTGACCAAAAGTCAAACCTTCAGCCCCGATTGGCCTGAACTAGAAATTATAAGAGCTGAATAGGGCCCAACAGATGGAAAATAAGGTTTTCAAGAGCAGTAATTGTATTATATAGTTTCAATATGCAATTACTACAATTAATCTTATTTCTAGTGTTAATTGTAAGTTTGACCAAAAGTCAAAGTTTCAGCCCAATTGACCTGAACCAGCCTTTAAAGAGCCGAATAGGATCCAAATGTGAAGAAAATGCTTTTTTCAAGAGCGGAGGATAGTATTACATATTTTTTTATATATAAACTACCTCTAATTAAACTCGTTTCTATTCCAATTTGAAAGCTTGACTAAAAGTCAAACTTTGCACTTTTTTGGCCTGAATTATGCCTTTAAGAGCCGATTAGGGCCCAAACGGGGAAAATACGAGCTTTCATGAGCTGGGAGTAGTATTACATAGTTTTTAGTTATAATTACTTGTTCCTAGTCTTAATATGGAAGTTTGACCAAAAGTATAACTTTCAGCCTCATTGGCCAGAATTAGGCCTTATAAGAGTCGAATAGGGCCCAAACGGGGAGAAAACATGTGTTTCAAGTGCCGAGAGTTGTATCACATAATTTATATGTATAACTGATATTAATTAAACTTGTTTCTATTCTTATTTGAAAGTTTTACCAAAGTCAAAATTTCAGCCCTGATTGGCCTGAACTAGGCCTTTATAAGAGCCGAAAAGGGCCCAAATAAGGAGAAAATAAGTTTTCAAGAGCGAGATTGGTATTACAAATATGGATAACTACTATAAATTAAACTTGTTTCTATTCTTAATTTAGAAGTTTGACCAAGAGTCAAACTTTTAGCCCCCGAGTGGCCGAACTAGGGCTCATAGAGCCGAATTGAGATAAAACGAGAGGAAAATTTGGTTTTTAAGGGCTGTGAATGGTATTGAATAGTCTCTATGTACAATTACTAATAATTAACCTTGTTTTCAGTGTAAATTGTAAGTTTGACTAAAAGTTAAACTTTCAGCCCCGATTGGCTTGGAGTAGGCCTTATGAGAGCAGAATTGGGACCAAACGAGAGTAAAACATAGTTTTCGAGGGCTGTGAAAGGTATTACATAGTTTTACGAATCATTACTGCTAATTAACCTTATTTCTAGTGTTAATGGGGAAGTTTAACGAAAAGTCAAAATTTCTGCCCGAATGGCTTGAACTAGGCCTTATGAGAGCATAATTGGGACCAAACGAGAGGAAAACATAGTTTTCGAGGGCTGTGAAAGGTATTACATAGTTTTTACGTATCATTACTACTAATTAACCTTATTTATTGTGTTAATGGGGAAGTTTAACTAAAAGTCAAAATTTCAGCCTGGATTGGCTTGAATTAGGCCTTATGAGAGCAGAATTGGGACCAAAACGAGAGGAAAACATAGTTTTCGAGGGCTGTGAAAGGTATTACATAGTTTATATATAATTACTACTAATTAACCTTATTCTAGTGTTAATGAGGAAGTTCAACTAAAAGTCAAACTTTCGGCCCCGATTAGCCTGAACTAGTCCTTATAAGAGCCGAATAGGATCCAAACGGGAAAAATATGAGATTTCAAGAGCCGAAAGTAGTATTACATAGTTTTTTGTATAATTACTAGTAATTAAATTTGTTTCTAGTTAAATTGGGAAGTTATACTATTCAAACTTTTCAGCCCCGATTGGTCTAATGCGGGCCTTATATAAGCCGTACATGGCCCAATCAAGGAGAGAAAATAATTTTCAAGAGCCGGGAGTAGTGTCACATAGCTTCTACGTATAACTACTACTAATTAAACTGGTTTCTATTCCTAATTTGGAATTTGACCAAAAGTCAAACTTTTAACCTTATTAGCCTGAACTAGGCCTTATAGAGCGGAATAGTGCCCAAAGGAGAAAACATGGCTTTCAAGAGACGAGAGTAGTTTCAATAAGTTTCTATGTATAACTACTTCTAATTAAATTTGTTTCTATTCTTAATTTGAAATTTTGACAAAAAGTTAAACTTTTAGCCCCGATTAATTTGCCTGAACTCTGCCATATAAGTGCCAAATAGGGCCCAAAAATGAGAAAACATAGTTTTCAAAAGCTGACAGTGGTATTAGATAGTTTATATATACAATTACTACTAATTAATAGTGTTAATCGGGAAGTTGTGCCGAACGTCAAACTTTCAGTCTAATTGGCTGAACTAGGCCTTGTAAGAGCTGAATAGGGCCCAAACCGTGAGAAAACATAGTTTTCAAAAGCTGACAGTGGTATTAGATAGTTTATATATACAATTACTACTAATTAATAGTGTTAATCGGGAAGTTGTGCCGAACGTCAAACTTTCAGTCTAATTGGCCTGAACTAGGCCTTGTAAGAGCTGAATAGGGCCCAAACGGGGAGAAAATATAGTTTCCAGAGCTCAAAGTAGTATTACATAGTTTTTATGTATAATTACTACTATTTAAACTGGTTTCTAGTCTTAATTGGGTAGTTTGACTAAAAGTCAAACTTTCAGCTTAATTGGCATGAACTAGGCCTTATAAGAGCCGAATATGGCCTAAAAGGGGTGAAGGTGGCCTTAAAGATCCAAGAGTTGTATTTCATAGTTTTTATATACAATTACTACTAATCAGACTTAATTCTAGTCTTAATCTAGAAGTTTGATCAAAAATCAAACTTTCAACCCAATTGGCCTGAAATGGTATTATAAGAGCCCGAATAGGGCCCAAACGAGGAGAAAACATGGTTTTCAAGAATTGGGAGTAGTATCACATGGTTTTGATGTATAATATACTACTAATTAAACTTATTTCTAGACTTAATTGAGAAGTTTGATCTAAAGTCAAACCTTCAGCCCCTATTGGCCTGAAATAGACCTTATAAAAGCCAGGTGTAGGGCCCAAACAAGAGGAAAACATGGTTTTCAAGAGCCGTGAGTGGTGTTATATAGTTTCTATATGAATTACTACTAATTAACCTTATTTCTAGTATTAATTAGAAGTTTGGCCAAAATTTATACTTTCAGCCTCGATTTATTTGAATTCGGCCTTATAAGAGCTACATAGGGCCTTATAAGTGGAGAAAATGAGTTTTTCAAGAGGCAGGAGTAGTATTACATAATTTTTATGTACAGCTACTAAAAATTAAATGTGTTTTATTCTTAATTTGGAAGTTTACCAAAAGCCAAACTTTCAGTCCCGATTGGCCAGAACTAGGCCTTATAAGAGCCGAATAGGGGCCAAACAAGAGGAAAACATAGTTTTCAAGGGTCTTGAATGGTATTACATAGTTTTATGTACAATTAGTACTAATTAACCTTGTTTCTTGTGTTAATTGGGATGTTTGACCAAATTTCAAACTTTCGCCCCGATTGGCCTGAATTAGGCCTTATAAGAGCTGAATAGGACTTAAACTGGGAGAAAATGAGGTTTTCAAGAGCAGAGAGTAGTATGACATATTTTTTACATAAAATTACTATTATTTAAACTTGTTTCTAGTCTTAATTGAGAAGTTTCACCAAAAATTAAACTTTCAGCCCCGATTGGCCTGAACAAAACCTTATAAAAGCCGAATAAGGCCCAAACAGGGAAAATACATGGTTTTAAAGAGCCGAGAGTAGTATCACATTGTTTTTATGTATAACTATAACTAATTAAACTGGTTTCTATTCTTAAATTTATAGTTTGACTAAAAGCCCAAATTCATTTTCGATTGACTTGAACTAGGCCTTATAAGAGCTGAATAGGGCCCAAACAGGGAAAAAAATGAGGTTTTCAAGAGCTGAGAGTAGCATTACATAGTTTTTATGTATATTGCTACTAAATAAACTAATTCTAGTCTTAATTGAATAGTTTTACTATAAGTCAAATTTTCAGCCTCGATTGGCTTGAACCAAGCCTTATAAGAGACGAATAGGGCCAAAAGGGGGAGAAACATGCATTTCAAGAGCCGGGAGTAATATCATATAGTTTTTAAGTATAACTACTATAATTAAACTTGTTTCTATTTTTAATTTGGAAATTTGACCAAAAGTTAAACTTTTAGCCCCAATTGGCCTGAACTACGCCATATCAGAGCCAAATACGACCAAACCGGAGAAAAACAAAGTTCTCAAGAGCTGAGAGTGGTATTACAAGTTACTGTGTACAATTATTGCTAATTAACATTTTACTTTTAGTGTTAATTGAAAGTTTGTCAAATTTTCAGTCCTGATTGGCTTGAACTAGGCCTTATAAGAGCCGAATAGTGCCTAAACAGGGAAAAAAATTAAGGTTTTCAAGAGCCGGGAGTAGTATTACATAGTTTTTTTATATAACTACTATAAATTAAACTTGTTTCTATTCATAATTTAGAAGTTGACCAAAAGTTAAAGTTTCAGCTCCGATTAGCCTGCACTAGGCATTATAAGAGCCAAATAGGGACCAAAAGAGATGAAAACATAGTTTTCAAGGGCCTTCAATAGTATTACATAATTTCTATGTACAATATTGCTAATTAATCTTGTTTCTAAAGTTTATTGGGAAGATTGACCAAATTTCAAATTTTCAGTCCTGATTGGCCTGAACTAGGCCTTATAAAAGCCGAATAGGAGGACCTAAACGGGGAGAAAATGAGGTTTTCAAGAGTTGAGAGTAGTATTACTTATTTTTTATGTATAATTACTATTAATTAAACTTATTTTTAGTCTTAATTGGGTTGTTTCACTAAAATTCAAAGTTTCAACCCCGATTGGCCTGAACCAAGCTATATAAGAGCCGAATAGGGCCAAAACAGGGAGAAAACATAGTTTTAAAGAGACGAGAGTAGTATCACATTGTTTCTATGTTTAACTACAACTAATTAAACTAGTTTATATTCATAATTTCTAGTTTGACCAAAAGGCAAAATTTCAGTTTCGATTGACTTGAATTGAGCCTTATAAGAGCCGAAAAAGGTCAAAACGTGGAGAAAACGAGGTTTTATAGAGCTGGGAGTTGTATTACATAGTTTTTATGTATAACTACTATAAATTAACTTGTTTATCTTCTTAATTTAGAAGTTAGACTAAGAGTCAAACTTTTAGCCCCGATTGGCCTGAAATAGGCCTTATTAGAGCTGAATTGGGACCAAACGAGAGGAAAACATGGTTAACAAGGGCCGTGAATGGTATTGCATAGATTCTATATACAATTACTACTAATTAACCTTGTTTATAGGGTTAATTTAAAAGTTTGATCAAAAGTCAATCCTTCAGCCCTGATTGGCCTGAACTATAGGCATTATAAGAACCAAATAGGGCCTAAACGGGGAGAAAACATAGTTTTCAAGAGCCGAGAGTAATATCACATAATTTTTATATATAATTACTACTAATTAAACTTGTTTCTATTCTTAATGGAAAAGTTTTACTGAAAGTCAAACCTTCAGCCCCGATTGGCCTGAACTAGAAATTATAAGAGCTGAATAGGGCCCAACAGGTGGAAAACAAGGTTTTCAAGAGCAGTAATTGTATTATATAGTTTCAATATGCAATTACTACAATTAATCTTATTTCTAGTGTTAATTGTAAGTTTTAACAAAAGTCAAAGTTTCAGCCCCAATTGACCTGAATTAGCCTTTAAAGAGCCGAATAGGATCCAAACGTGAAGAAAATGCTTTTTTCAAGACCGAAGGAAAGTATTACATATTTTTTTTATATATAATTATTTCTAATTAAACTCGTTTCTATTCCAATTTGAAAGCTTGACTAAAAGTCAAACTTTCAGCCCTTTTTTTGGCCTGAATTATACCTTTTAAGCGCCGATTAGGGCCCAAACGGGAAAAATACGAGCTTTTCATGAGCTGTGAGTAGTATTACATTGTTTTTAGTTATAATTACTTGTTTCTAGTCTTAATATGGAAGTTTGACCAAAAGTCTAACTTTCAGCCTCATTGCCCTGAATTAGGCCTTATAAGAGTCGAATAGGGCCCAAACGGGGAGAAAACATGTCTTTCAAGTGCCGAGAGTAGTATCACATAATTTATATTTATAACTGATATTAATTAACTTGTTTCTATTCTTAATTGAAAGTTTTGCCAAAAGTCAAAATTTCAGCCCTGATTGGCCTGAACGAGGCCTTTCATAAGAGCCGAAAAGGGCCCAAACATGGAGAAAATGAGGTTTTCAAGAGCCGAGATTGGTATTACATAGTTTTTATGGATAACTACTATAAATTAAACTTGTTTCTATCCTTAATTTAGAAGTTTGACCAAGAGTCAAACTTTTACCCCCGATTGGCCGAACTAGGGCTCATAGAGCCGAATTGAGATAAAACGAGAGGAAAACTTGGTTTTTAAGGGCTGTGAATGGTATTGAATAGTCTCTATGAACAATTACTAATAATTAACCTTGTTTCTAGTGTTAATTTGTAAGTTTAACTAAAAGTCAAACTTTCAGCCCCGATTGGCTTGAACTAGACCTTATGAGAGCAGAATTGGGACCAAACGAGAGTAAAACATAATTTTCGAGGGCTGTGAAAGGTATTACATAGTTTTTACATATCATTACTGCTAATTAACCTTATTTCTAGTGTTAATGGGAAAGTTTAACCAAAAGTCAAAATTTCAGCCCCGAATGGCTTGAATTAGGCCTTATGAGAGCAGAATTGGAACCAAACGAGAGGAAAACATAGTTTTCGAGGGCTGTAAAAAGTATTACACAGTTTTTACATATCATTACTACTAATTAACCTTATTTCTAGTGTTAATGGGGAAGTTTAATCAAAAGTCAAACTTTCAGCCCCGATTGGCTTGAACTAGGCCTTATGAGAGCATAATTGGGACCAAACAATAGGAAAACATAGTTTTCGAGGGCTGTGAAAGGTATTACATAGTTTTTATATATAATTACTATTAGTTAACCTTATTTCTAGTGTTAATGGGGATGTTTAACCAAAAGTCAAACTTTCGGCCCGATTAGCCTGAACTAGTCCCTATAAGAGCCGAATAGGACCCAAACGGGAAAAAAATGAGATTTTAACAGTCGAAAGTAGTATTACATAGTTTTTGTATAATTACTAGTAATTAAACTTGTTTCTAGTTTAAATTGGGAAGTTATACTATTCAAACTTTTCAGCCCCGATTGGTCTAAAGCAGGCCTTATATGAGCCGTATATGGCCCAATCAAGGAGAAAAAATAATTTTCAAGAGCCGGGAGTAGTGTCACATAGTTTCTACGTATAACTACTACTAATTAAACTGGTTTGTATTCTTAATTTGGATTTGTCCAAAAGTCAAACTTTCAGCCCTTATTAGCCTGAACTAGGCCTTATAGCGCCGAATAGTGCCGAAAGGGAGAAAACATGGCTTTCAAGAGACGGGAGTAGTTTCAATAAGTTTCTATGTATAACTACTTCTAATTAAATTTGTTTCTATTCTTAATTTGTAATTTTGACCAAAAGTTAAACTTTTAGCCCCAATTAATTTGCCTGAACTCCGCCATATAGGGCCCAAACGAGGAGAAAACATGGTTTTCAAGAATTGGGAGCAGTATCACATGGTTTTGATGTATAATTTACTACTAATTAAACTTATTTCTAGACTTAATGAGAAGTTTGACCTAAGTCAAACCTTCAGCCCCTATTGGCCTGAAATAGGCCTTATAAAAGCCAGTAGGGCCCAAACAAGAGGAAAACATGATTTTCAAGAGGCGTGAGTGGTATTACATAGTTTCTATATGAATTACTACTAATTAACCTTGTTTCTAGTGTTAATTGAAAGTTTGGCCAAAATTTAAACTTTCAGCCTCGATTTACCTGAATTCGGCCTTATAAGAGCTACATAGGGCCTTATAAGGGGAGAAAATGAGGTTTTCAAGAGGCAGGAATAGTATTACATAATTTTTATGTATAACTACTATAAATTAAATGTGTTTCTATTCTTAATTTGGAAGTTTACCAAAAGCCAAACTTTCAGTCCCGATTGGCCAGAACTAGGCCTTATAAGAGCCGAATAGGGCCAAACAAGAGGAAAACATAGTTTTCAAGGGTCTTGAATGGTATTACATAGTTTTTATGTACAATTAGTACTAATTAACCTTATTTCTAGTGTTAATTGGGATGTTTGACCAAATTTTAAACTTTCAGCCCCGATTGGCCTGAACTAGGCCTTATAAGAGCTGAATAGGACTCAAACGGGGAGAAAATGAGGTTTTCAAGAGCCTAGAATAGGATGACATATTTTTCATATAAAATTACTATTATTTAAACTTGTTTCTAGTCTTAATTGAGAAGTTTCACCAAAAATTAAACTTTCAGCCCCGGTTGGCCTGAACCAAGCCTTATAAAAGCCGAATAAGACCCAAACAGGGAAAATACATGGTTTTAAAGAGCCGAGAGTAGTATCACATTGTTTCTATGTATAACTATAACTAATTAAACTAGTTTCTATTCTTAATTTATAATTTGACTAAAAGCCAAAATTCAGCTTCGATTGACTTGAACTAGGCCTTATAAGAGCTGAATAAGGCCCAAATAAGAAAAAAATAAGGTTTTCAAGAGCTGAGAGTAGTATTACATAGTTTTTTTTGTATATTACTACTAAATAAACTTGTTTCTAGTCTTAATTGAACAGTTTTACCATAAGTCAAATTTTCAACCTCGATTGGCTTGAACAAAGCCTTATAAGAGCCGAATAGGACCAAAATGGGGAGAAACATGCATTTCAAGAGCCGGGAGTAATATCATATAGTTTTTAAGTATAACTACTATAAATTAAACTTGTTTCTATTTTTAATTTGGAAATGTGACCAAAAGTTAAACTTTTAGCCCCGATTGGCCTGAACTACGCCATATCAGAGCCAACTACGACCCAAACCGGAGAAAAACAAAGTTCTCAAGAGCTGAGAGTGGTATTACAAGTTTCTATGTGCAATTATTGCTAATTAAATTTGTTTTTAGTGTTAATTGGAAATTTGTTAAATTTTCTGTCCTGATTGGCTTGAACTAGGCCTTATAAGAGCCGAATAGTGCCTAAACGGGGAAAAAAATAAGATTTTCAAGAGCCGGGAGTAGTATTACATAGTTTTTTTATATAACTATTATAAATTAAACTTGTTTCTATTCTTAATTTAGAAGTTGACCAAAAGTTAAAGTTTCAGCTCCGATTAGCCTGAACTAGGCCTTATAAGAGCCGAATAGGGACCAAAGGAGATGAAAACATAGTTTTCAAGGGCCTTCAATGGTATTACAAAATTTCTATATATAATACTACTAATTAATCTTGTTTCTAATGTTTATTGGGAAGATTGACCAAATTTTAAATTTTCAGCCCCGATCGGCATGAATTAGGCCTTATAAGAGCCGAAAAGGAGGACCAAAACGAGGAGAAAATGAGGTTTTCAAGAGTTGAGAGTAGTATTACATATTTTTATGTATAATTACTATTAATTAAACTTGTTTTTAGTCTTAATTGGGTTGTTTCACTAAAATTCAAATTTTCAACCCCGATTGGCCTGAACCAAGCTATATAAGAGCCGAATAGGGCCAAAACAGGGAGAAACATAGTTTTAAAGAGACGAGAGTAGTATCACATTGTTTCTATGTTTAACTATAACTAATTAAACTGGTTTATATTCTTAATTTCTAGTTTGACCAAAAGCCAAAATTTCAGCTTCGAATCACTTGAACTGAGCCTTATAAGAGCCGAAAAGGGCCAAAACGTGGAGAAAACGAGGTTTTATAGAGCTGGGAGTAGTATTACATAGTTTTTTTTGTATAACTACTATAAATTAAACTTGTTTCTCTTCTTAATTTAGAAGTTTGACTAAGAGTCAAACTTTTAGTCCATATTGGCCTGAAATAAGTCGAATAGGGCCCAAGCGGGGAGAAAACATGTCTTTCAAGTGCCGAGAGTAGTATCACATAATTTATATGTATAACTGATATTAATTAAACTTGTTTCTATTCTTAATTTGAAAGTTTTTCCAAAAGTCAAAATTTCAGCCCTGATTGGCCTGAACTAGGCCTTTTATATGAGCCGAAAAGGGCCCAAACATGGAGAAAATGAGGTTTTCAAGAGCCGAAATTGGTATTACATAGTATTTATGGATAACTACTATAAATTAAACTTGTTTCTATCCTTAATTTAGAAGTTTAACCAAGAGTCAAACATTTAGCCCCGGATTGGCCGAACTAGGGCTCAGAGAGCCGAATTGAGATAAAACGAGAGGAAAACTTGGTTTTTAAGTGCTGTGAATGGTATTGAATAGTCTCTATGTACAATTACTAATAATTAATCTTGTTTCTAGTGTTAATTTGTAAGTTTGACCAAAAGTCAAACTTTCAGCCCCGATTTGCTTGAACTAGGCCTTATGAGAGCAGAATTGGGACCAAACGAGAGTAAACCTAGTTTTCGAGGGCTGTGAAAGGTATTACATAGTTTTTACGTATCATTACTGCTAATTAACCTTATTTCTAGTGTTAATGGAGAAGTTTAACCAAAAGTCAAAATTTCAGTCCCGAATAGCTTGAACTAGGCCTTATGAGAGCAGAATTGGGACCAAACGAGAGGAAAACATAGTTTTTGAGGGCTGTGAAAGGTATATTACATAGTTTTTTACATATCATTTCTACTAATTAACCTTTTTTCTAGTGTTAATGAGGAAGTTTAACCAAAAGTCAAACTTTAAGCCCAGATTGGCTTGAACTAGGCCTTATGAGAGCAGATTTGGGACCAAACGAGAGGAAAACATAGTTTTCGAGGGCTGTGAAAGGTATTACATAGTTTTTATATATAATTACTACTAATTAACCTTATTTCCAGTGTTAATGGGGAAGTTTAACCAAAAGTCAAACTTTCAGCCCTGATTAGCCTGAACTAGTCCTTATAAGAGCCGAATAGAACCCAAATAGGAAAAAAATGAGATTTCAAGAGCCGAAAGTAGCATTACATAGTTTTTATGTATAATTACTAGTAATTAAACTTGTTTCTAGTCTAAATTGGGAAGTTGTACTATTCAAACTTTCCTGCCCTGGTTGGTCTAAAGCAAGCCTTATATGAGCCGTATATGGCCCAATCAGGGAGAAAAAATAATTTTCAAGAGCCGGGAGTAGTGTCACATAGTTTCTATGTATAATTACTACTAATTAAACTGGTTTCTATTCTTAATTTGGATTTTGACTAAAATTCAAACTTTTAGCCCTTATTAGCCTGAACTAGGCCTTATAGAGCCGAATAGTGCCGAGAAAACATGGCTTTCAAGAGACGAGAGTAGTTTCAATAAGTTTCTATATATAACTACTTCTAATTAAATTTGTTCTTATTCTTAATATGAAATTTTGACCAAAAGTTAAACTTTTAGCCCCGATTAATTTGCCTGAACTCGGCCATATAAGTGCCAAATAGGGCCCAAACCGCGAGAAAACATAGTTTTCAAAAGCTGACAGTGGTATTAGATAGTTTCTATATACAATTACTACTAATTAATAGTGTTAATCGGGAAGTTGGACAAAACGTTAAACTTTCAGTCTGATTGTCCTGAATTAGGCCTTGTAAGAGCTGAATAGGGCCCAAACAGGGAGAAAATATTGTTTTCCAGAGCTCGAAGTAGTATTACATAGTTTTTATGTATAATTACTACTATTTAAACTTGTTTCTAATCTTAATTGGGAAGTTTGATCAAAAGTCAAACTTTCAGCCCCAATTGGCATGAACTAGGCCTTATAAGAGCCGAATATGGCCTAAAAGGGGTGAAGACGTGGCCTTAAAGAGCCAAGAGTTGTATTTCATAGTTTTTATATACAATTACTACTAATCAAATTTAATTCTTGTCTTAATCTAGAAGTTTGACCAAAAGTCAAACTTTCAACCCAATTGGCCTGAACTGGTATTATAAGAGCCGAATAGGGCCCAAACGAGGAGAAACAAGGTTTTCAAGAATGGGAGTAGTATCACATGGTTTTGATGTATAATTTACTACTAATTAAACTTATTTCTAGACTTAATTGAGAAGTTTGACCTAAAGTCAAACCTTCAGCCCCTATTGGCCTGAAATAGGCCTTATAAAAGCCAGGTCGGGCCCAAACAAGAGGAAAACATGGTTTTCAAGAGCCGTGAGTGGTGTTACATAGTTTCTATATGAATTACTACTAATTAACCTTGTTTCTAGTGTTAATTGGAAGTTTGGCCAAAATTTAAACTTTCAGCCTCGATTTACCTGAATTCGGCCTTATAAGAGCTACATAGGGCCTTATAAGGGAAGAAAATGAGGTTTTCAAGAGGCAGGAGTAGTATTACATAATTTTTATGTATAACTATTATAAATTAAATGTGTTTCTATTCTTAATTTGAAAGTTTACCAAAAGCCAAACTTTCAGTCTCGATTGGCCAATACTAGGCCTTATAAGAGCCGAATAGGGGCCAAACAAGACGAAAACATAGTTTTCAAGGGTCTTGAAGGGTATTACATTATTTTTATGTACAATTAGTACGAATTAACTTGTTTCTAATATTGATCGGGATGTTTGACCAAATTTCAAACTTTCAGCCCCGATTGGCCTGAACTAGGCCTTATAAGAGCTGAATAGGACTCAAACGGGGAGAAAATGAGGTTTTCAAGAGCGGAGAGTAGTATGACATATTTTTTATATAAAATTACTATTATTTAAACTTGTTTCTAGTCTTACTTGAGAAGTTTCACCAAAAATTAAACTTTCAGTCCCGATTGGCCTGAACCAAGCCTTATAAAAGCCGAATAAGGCCCAAACAGGGAAAATACATGGTTTTAAGGAGCCGAGAGTAGTATCACATTGTTTCTATGAATAACTATAACTTATTAAACTGGATTTTATTCTTAATTTATTGTTTGACTAAAAGCCAAAATTCAGCTTCGATTGACTTGAACTAGGCCTTATAAGACCTAAATAGGGCCCAAACAGGGAAAAAAATGAGGTTTTCAAGAGTTGAGAGTAGTATTACATAGTTTTTATGTATATTACTACTAATAAACTTGTTTCTAATCTTAATTGAACAGTTTTACCATAAGTCAAATTTTCAGCCTCGATTGGCCTGAACCAAGCCTTATAAGAGCCAAATAGCGCCAAAATGTGGAGAAACATGCATTTTAAGAGCCGGGAGTAATATCATATAGTTTTTAAGTATAACTACTACAAATTAAACTTGTTTCTATTTTTAATTTGGAAATTTGACCAAAAGTTAAACTTTTAGCCCCGATTGGCCTGAACTACGCCATATAAGAGCCAAATACGACCCAAACCGGAGAAAAACAAAGTTCTCAAGAGCTGAGAGTGGTATTACAAGTTTCTGTGTATAATTATTGCTAATTAACTTTGTATTTAGTGTTAATTGGAAGTTTGTGAAATTTTCAGTCCTGATTGGCTTGAACTAGGCCTTATAAGAGCCGAATAGTACCTAAACGTGGAAAAAAATAAGGTTTTCAAGAGCCGGGAGTAGTATTACATAGTTTTTTTATATAACTTCTATAAATTAACTTGTTTCTATTCTTAATTTAGAAGTTGACCAAAAGTTAAAGATTCAGCTCCGATTAGCCTGCACTAGGCCTTATAAGAGCCGAATAGGGTCAAAGGAGATGAAAACATAGTTTTCAAGGGCCCTCAATGGTATTACATAATTTCTATGTACAATACTGCTAATTAATCTTATTTCTAATGTTTATTGGGAAGATGACCAAATTTCAAATTTTCAGCCCCGATTAGCCTGAACTAGGCCTTATAAGAGCTGAATAGGAGGACCTAAACGGGAAGACAATGAGGTTTTCAAGAGTTGAGAGTAGTATTACATATTTTTTATGCATAATTACCATTAATTAAACTAGTTGTTAGTCTTAATTGGGTTGTTTCACTAAAATTAAACTTTCAAACCCGATTGGCCTGAACCAAGCTATATAAGAGCCGAATAGGGTCAAAACAGGGAGAAAACATAGTTTTAAGGAGACGAGAGTAATATCACATTGTTTCCATGTTTAACTACAACTAATTAAACTAGTTTATATCTTAATTTCTAGTTTAAACAAAAGCCAAAATTTCAGCTTCGATTGACTTGAACTGAGCCTTATAAGAGCCGAAAAGGGCCAAAACGTGAAGAAAACGAGGTTTTATAGAGCTGGGAGTAGTATTACATAGTTTTTATATATAACTATTATAAATTAAACTTGTTTCTCTTCTTAATTTAGAAGTTGGACTAAGAGTCAAACTTTTAGCCGCGATTGGCCTGAAATAGGCCTTATTAGAGCTGAATTGGGACCAAACGAGAGGAAAACATGGTTAACAAGGGCCGTGAATGGTATTGCATAGATTCTATATACAATTACTACTAATTAACCTGTTTCTAGTGTTAATTTGAAAGTTTGATCAAAAGTCAAACCTTCAGCCCTGATTGGCCTGAACTAGGCCTTATAAGGACCAAATAGGGCCTAAACGGGGAGAAAACATGATTTTCAAGAGCGGAGAGTAGTATCAAATAATTTTTATATATAATTACCACTAATTAAACTTGTTTCTATTCTTAATAGAAAAGTTTGACCAAAAGTCTAACATTCAGCCCCGATTGGCCTGAACAATAAATTATAAGAGCTGAATAAGGTCCAACAGGTGGAAAACAAGGTTTTCAAGAGCAGTAATTGTATTATATAGTTTCAATATGCAATTACCACAATTAATCTTATTTCTAGTGTTAATTGTAAGTTTGACCAAAAGTCAAAGTTTCAGCCCCAATTGACCTGAACTAGCCTTTAAAGAGCCGAATAGGATCCAAACGTGAAGAAAATACTTTTTTTCAAGAGCGGAGGATAGTATTACATATTTTTTTTATATATAATTACTTCTAATTAAACTCGTTTCTATTCCAATTTGAAAGCTTGACTAAAAGTCAAACTTTCAGCCCTTTTTGTGCCTTAATTATGCCTTTTAGGAGCCGATTAAGGCCCAAACGGGGAAAATATCAGCTTTTCATGAGCTGGGAGTAGTATTACATAGTTTTTAGTTATAATTACTTGTTCCTAGTCTTAATATGGAAATTTGACCAAAAGTCTAACTTTCAGCCTCATTGGCCTGAATTAGGCCTTATAAGAGTCGAATAGGGCCCAAACGGGGAGAAAACATGTCTTTCAAGTGCCGAGAGTAGTATCACATAATTTATATTTATAACTTATATTAATTAAACTTGTTTCTATTCTTAATTTAAAAGTTTTGCCAAAAGTCAAAATTTCAGCCCTGATTGGCCTGAACTAGGCCTTTTAAAAGAGCCGAAAAGGGCCCAAACATGGAGAAAATGAGGTTTTCAAGAGCCGAGATTGGTATTACATAGTTTTTATGGATAACTACTATAAATTAAACTTGTTTCTATCCTTTATTTAGAAGTTTGACCAAGAGTCAAATATTTAGCCCCCGATTGGCCGAACTAGGGCTCATAGAGCCGAATTGAGATAAAACGAGAGGAAAACTTGGTTTTTAAGGGTTGTGAATTGTATTGAATAGTCTCTATGGACAATTATTAATAATTAACCTTGTTTCTAGTGTTAATTTGTAAGTTTGACCAAAAGTCAAACTTCAGCCCCGATTGGCTTGAACTAGGCCTTATGAGAGCAGAATTGGGACCAAACGAGAGTAAAACATAGTTTTCGAGGGCTGTGAAAGGTATTACATAGTTTTTACGTATAATTACTGCTAATTAACCTTATTTCTAGTGTTAATGGGGAAGTTAACCAAAAGTCAAAATTTCAGCCCCGAATGGCTTGAACTAGGCCTTATGAGAGCAGAATTAGAACCAAACGAGTGGAAAACATAGTTTTCGAGGGCTGTGAATGGTATTACATAGTTTTTTACGTATCATTACTACTAATTAACCTTATTTCTAGTGTTAATGGGGAAGTTTAACAAAAAGTCAAACTTTCAGCCCCGATTGACTTGAAATAGGCCTTATGAGAGCATAATTGGGACCAAACGAGAGGAAAACATAGTTTTCGAGGGCTGTGAAAGGTATTACATAATTTTTATATATAATTACTACTAATTAACCTTATTTCTAGCGTTAATTGGAAAGTTTAACCAAAAGTCAAACTTTCAGCCCCGATTAGCCTGAACTAGTCCTTATAAGAGCCGAATAGGACCCAAACGGGAAAAAAAAATGAGATTTTAACAGCCGAAAGTAGTATTACATAGTTTTTATGTATAATTACTAGTAATTAAACTTGTTTCTAGTCTAAATTGGGAAGTTATACTATTCAAACTTTTCAGCCCCGATTGGTCTAAAGCAGGCCTTACATGAGCCGTATATGGCCCAATCAGGGAGAAAAAATAATTTTCAAGAGCCGGGAGTAGTGTCACATAGTTTTATGTATAACTACTACTAATTAAACTGGTTTCTATTCTTAATTTGAATTTTGACCAAAAGTCAAACTTTCAGCTCTTATTAGCCTGAACTAGGCCTTATAGAGCCGAATAGTGCCCAAAGGGAGAAAACATGGCTTTCAAGAGACGGGAGTAGTTTCAATATGGTCTAAATTCAAAATGATGAATACCTCTACTAAAGAAGAAACTGTCTTACTTCAAATTGAAACTGAACATTCAAAAACCTTTGTCCCAAGAAGATTAAAGTGGAATGAAATCACAATTTCAGAGGAATTTAGGATTGAAAATCCTCAAACTCCTAGAGACATAGAAAGAACAGAAATTTCTGATATTATTAAGAAAATGATGGAACGGTATTAATACGATTTAATTCGCTGAAAGAAAAACCTTTAACCTCTTTCAGGTATCCTGAATCTAGTAGGAGGTCATGCTCAGATTATTCATTACAACAGCCCATTAAAGTATTTCATAAATCTCCTCTTCTAGAAATGGATCAGGGAAATTATTCTCCGACATCATCACAGATGAAAGGAGACTTTAGTAGTGAGGTTAATGTCATTACTAGTGATAAACCATTCATTAATAATAGTTTTGAATTAATGAAAGACTTCAGAGAAGAATCCGAATATTTTAATTGGTTCTCAGAATTTGATAAAACTTATCAGGAAATATTAATAAAAGAATGGATCACTGATATAGGAAAACATAAAATTAATTTTAACTTCGAAATATGGTTAGAATATTATTTAATAAAACAGGGGATTCAAAACTTGTACAACCAATCTCAAATCAATGTTCAAACTAGTTTATATAAAAAATGGCAATTATCCGACGATCAAACAGTAACTTCTATCTATCCCCCATTGCAATCTATTAAAATTACTACTAAAGTAGGAGACATTACTGCCTCACCCTTTAAAAAGGGAAAATATAATAATGAACCGGTTAACATTGAAGACATTAAGAAAATATATCATCAAAATAATTATTCAAATCAAATGCTGCACACGATAGCACAACAAATAGATTCTTTATCAACTGAAATTAAAGGGGTACACAAAGAGTCCAGTCCTAAATTTTCACAAAGTTATTCAGCACCACATTTTCAACCAACTAATATACCAATTGAATTTGAAGAAAAAATTCAACCACTAAACTTACTAGGACAAATAACTCAAGCTCTAGAAAAAATTAATAAAGATATTCCAAGCACATCAAAGATAAATATGATTGAAGAACAAAATGCATCAGAATCTGAATCTGCTGAAGACTCTTCAGCCTCAGACACTTCCTTAGTACAACAAATTAATCAAATAGAAGATGATATTCAAGGAACAGATCAAGATTTAAAAATTAATAGAATTCATCGAAAATACAAGCAGCATAACAATTCATATAAAAATTATTAGCGTAAAGGAAGAACTAGGAATTATTATCCTAGGCCAACCCTTCAGATATTCAATTTGAAGAACAAGCAATATTCAAGTCAAGTTACGATGGTACTTCAGTTTATGAATGGAATATTGATGGCAAAAGTGAATATGAAATATTAAACACTTTACAGGAAATTGGTATGGCAGTAACTGCCTACAAAACAAACCGACTACAAGAACAAAATGCCACTGTTTACATTGTCACCGGATTCACTGGTCAATTAAAATATTGGTGGGATAACTCATTGACCCTAGAAGACAAACATACTATTTTAAATCACGAAATAGAAGTAGAAGATGCTTAGGGAACAATTACTAGGAGAAATGATTCTACTAGTTTTCTCATCGTCACAATAGCAACACATTTTGTAGGAAACCATGCAGAAGAATTAGGATCTTCAAAAATATTCCTTACTAACTTTCAATGTCCAACCCTTTCTGATTTTCGATGGTACAAAGATATGTTTCTAACTCATGTGTTAAAACGGTCCGATCCAACCAAATCTTTTTGGAAAGAAAAATTTATTACAGGTCTACCCAATTTATTTTCACAACGAGTTTTCACCAGTATTAAAAAGGCCATGGGAATTGAAGATGATAATATTGATTTTAGTACTATTACATACGGTCAATTATTTGCATTCGTTAAAAAGGAAGCACTACTAGCCTGTCAGGAATTAAAATTTCAATCCAAATACGGTAATAAACGAAAAGAAATGGGCCCTTTCTGTGAAGCATTTGGCATCACAGGAATAAAAGCTCCCTCAATAGAAAAGAAACACAAACAAAAAATGATTCCTTATAAAAAGCATAAGCCAAAGAAATACAAATATTCTCGAAAACATTCAAACGAAGATTATTATCAATCTAAAAGAATTACTTGTTATAAATGTTGTAAACCTGGTCACATCGCAAGTAAATATAAATTAAAAGGCAAAAATAGAATTAATGAAATCATAGACAATCTATCAGATATAGATTCAAACATAAAAGAAATTTTAAAGAAAAATTACAACTCTATTCTGAAATTAATAAAATATCTGAAGATGATGGATTTTACTATTCTTCAAGTTCTAGTGACCATACGTGTACATGTAAACAAATTAATATGATTAATACAAGAAACACTCTAAAATTACCTAAGGCAAAAAATTTAAAAAAAAGATTCAAAAGAATTGATATTCGATATGATACAATAGATTGCAGACCCGGAAAAACAAAAGGAACATTTAAAAAATTGAAAACCCCAATAATCAATGAAGAAGACAATACGGATAAACTAATTCAACCTTTTAGTATCTCAAAACTTTTGAGACCTATCCCGTAAATACAACCTTGAAGCCCCAACCAAATAGCATTCATGAACTTCGAACATAAATAAAATTATTAAAAGCAGAAATTAAGAATATTAAAGAAAATTTAAGCCAAATAGAAACAAAAAATTTAGCATACGAAACCCAAATGTGCCTTATTCAGACTCAACTCGATAAAGGAAAAGAAATTGCAACCATATCGGAAGAAGAGTTACCTTTCTCATTAAACGAAATCACCATTTCAACCACTGAACCCTCCGACTCTAACTTCATTTCAACTATTAAGGGATTCACATATCAGAAATGGTTTGTGTTCATAAATATTACAATTCACAATTCTAAATTCACAATTCATAGGGGAACCATAACACCAATCAATAGATCAATAGAATTTGCAAACAAATTTCCCGATGAAATTAAAGATAAAACCCAGTTACAAAGATTTTTAGGATGTTTAAATTACGTATCTGATTTAATCCCAAAAATACGAATAATTTGTGCACCACTATTTCAAAGACTCCAAAAAAATCCACCAGCATGGTCTGATAAGCATACTCAAATAGTCAAACAAATTAAAGAGAAAGTCCATTCATTACCATGTCTATACATTCCTCATCCTCATGCATTCATGATAGTTGAAACAGATGCATCGGATATAGGATATGGTGGCATACTGAAACAAAGATTTCAACAAACATCTCATGAGCAACTGGTTAGATTTCATTCTGTTATATGGCTCGGTCCTCAAAAATCTTACTCCACCATCAAAAAGGAAATTCTTTCCATTGTTCAATTATTTCTAAATTCCAAGATGATCTTCTGAATAAAAAATTCCTTCTCCGAATTGATTGTCAATTCGCTAAATTTATTCTTGAAAAAGATGTTCAAAATATTGCATCTAAGCAAATTTTTGCTAGATGGCAAGCCATTCTTTCTATTTTTGATTTTGATATAGAGTATCTTAAAGGTTCAAATAATTCCTTACCCGATTTCCTAACTCGTGAATTCTTAACCACAAATTCAAAATGAGTACCGACAAAGGCAAATCTCCGATTCAAAAGACCGTCAATTCCAAAGACTATGAAATAAAAATCTCATCACTTTCTGAAATCACCTAGAGGGGGGGTGAATAGGTGATGGCTATATGAAATATGACAATAATGCAGAATTTAAATCTACTTAAAACAATAAGCTCAAATTAAAACACTTGCAAGATAAAAGGCAGTAAGTAAAGTAAGTAATAAATTGAGATTGAGTTTAGAGAAATTTGAGCAAACGCAAACACGAAGATATGTTTCCGAGGTTCGAGCCACGCTCTACGTCCCCGCCTTCACACTTGAAGGATTTCCACTATTGGTGATCCCACTGGATCCTCAATACAAGGACACACTTGTCCTGTCTCTCGGTGTCGCTACAACACTTTGAAGCACACCCGCTCAATTGAGGCCGATGCCTCTACAACTTCTCAAATGAAGAAAACTTGATCACACTTGATCAAAAGCTCACTTTGCAAAATCATATAACCAATATGAAGGAGATGATACTTGGGATTGTGTAGTGCAGAAGGACTAGAGAGAAGTAGAGGATTGCTTCAAAAATGTGTAGGGAATTTTTGGCTTTGGAGAGAAAATCTTTTCTAAAAAGAAAAACTAAAGTGTTTGGCTTGAAAATAATTTTCTTGCTTAAAAATCTTTTCTATATTTCAAAATCTTATATCTTATCATGTTGAAATGACCCACTATTTATAATGGAAGAAAAACAGGGTAAACAGCTTAAGAGATTCGTTAGGGTGAGATCCCAACAAAATCTGTCAGAAAATAGAGCTGTTGGAGTCTGTCAGACTTTCTGACAACTAACGGTCGACCGGGCCGGTCGACCGCCAACGGTCATATTTCTGACCGTTGGGGGAAAACGGTCGGCCGACTCGGTCGACCGCAGCTCTGCATAAAAGAGGAACTCTAACGGTCGGCCGACCCGGTCGACCGAAATAAACAGAGAGCACTGACATAGTTCCTGGTCGACCGGGGCGGTCAGCCGACGTGCACACATGCACAGCCGTGCACGTCGATCGACTGGGTCGGTCGACCGGACTCTGTCAGATCTGTTTATTCAGAGTCTGTAAAAAGGAAAAGATGTTTTGGTTTAAACATTTTGTTTAAGGATTTGAAAACAATATTCTAGGTCTTATAAAAACTTAGAGTGTGATCATAGATCAACCCCCAAACATGTTAGATCATTATTTGGTAAAAATCCTTTTTGATAGAATGATTTTCTAAAACTGATTTTTCCAAAACATGGTATTTCTAAAAAACTAAGTTATAAATTCTGATATAAAAATTGTTTTGAAGTCATGAAGCAATACTAAGTGTGTGTGAGTGACAATCCCAAGTATTCTACCTCTATCATATAGGTTTTGACAAAATATCTAAAAGATAAAAAGTAAATTACAAATCTTGAATCTTTTTCTTTTATGTTTGATCCCGAAGCTTTTCTACCGTGCAAGGCTTGGGAATCCAAATCTTTAGCGGCGTCCAAATTGTGAGTCTTGATGTGGAGCCGTCAAATCAACTTGTTTTAAACCTGAAACTCTTTTAAACAAGATTGTTAAAACATAACTAAATATGTTTTGTTATCATCAAAATATCAGGCTAATGGCCTTTGGGCCAACAATCTCCCCATTTTTGATGATGACAAAACATATATAGTTATCACAAATATTTTGGGTGGAGATTTCAAGTGAAGCTCCCCCTCAACACATGCATATAAACAAATAGCACTACTAGTATATTGAAAATGAAGCACATGTCAATCAACCATACAAAATGGATAATGGATGTCATAGATAAAAGTGTCATATCCATAAGAACATAAACACCATGTCCACAAAGCATAAGTGTTGGCCCAAAGGCCATTAGCCCAATATTTTGATGATGACAAACCATATTTAGTTATGTATTTAACAATTTTGTTTAAAAGAATTTCAGGTTTAAAACAAGTTGATTTGACGGCTACACATCAAGACTCACAAGTTTGGACGCCGCTAAAGATTTGCATTCCCAAGCCCAGCACGGTAGAAAAGCTTCGGAATCAAAACATTGAAGAAAAGAACAAGATTTGTATTTTACTTTTATGTTTAGATATTTTGTCAAAACCTAGATGATAGAGGTAGATTATTTGGGATTGTCACTCACACACACTTAGTTTTGCTTCATGGCTTCAAAACTATTTTTATTTCAGAATTTCTAACTTAGTTTTAGAAATACCATGTTTTGGAAAAACTGTTTTAGAAAAACATTTTATCAAAAGGATTTTTACCAAAAATGATCTAACATGTTTGAGTGTTGATCTATGATCATACTCTTAGTTTTATTAGGTCTAGAACCTTATTTTCAAATCCTTAAACCAAAATGTTTGAACCAAATTTTCCTTTCCCATTTTTGGAAGACTCTGTTTAAACAAATCTGACAGTCTCCGGTCGACCGACCCAGTCGACCGACGTGCACGGTTGTGCATGTGTGCACGTCGGCCGACCGCTCGGGTCGACGGGGCACTTGTCAGTGCTCTTTGTTTATTTCGGTCGACCGAGTCGGCCGACCGTTTTCTCCCAACGGTCAGAAATATGACCGTTGGCGGTCGACCGGCCCGGTCGACCGTTAGCTGTCAGAAAGTCTGACAGACTCCAACAGCTCTATTTTCTGACAGATTTTTGTTGGGATCTCACCCCAACGAATCTCTTTAGCTGTTTTACCCTGTCTTTCATCCACTATATATAGTGGGTCATTTCAACATGATAAGACAACAATTTTTACAATATTTACAAGTTTTCAAAAGCATTTCTTTTTAGAAAAGATTTTCATCAAAGCCAAAATTTCCAAACACCTACTTGAAGCAAATCCCTCTACTTCACTCTAGTCATTTGCACTTCACAATCCCAAGTACTTTCTCTACATATTGGTTATAGGATTGTGCTAAGTGAGCTTTTTGTGATCAAGTGTGATCAACTTTCTTCTTGAGCGAAGTTGTAGAGGCATCGGCCTCAAGCGAGCTAGTGTGCTCCAAGTGGTGTTGCGGCATCACGAGAGATAGGACAAGTGTGTCCTTGTATTGGAGATCCAGTGGGATCAACAATAATGGAAATCCTTAAAGTGTGAAGGCGGGGACGTAGAGCGTGGCTCGAACCTCGGAACATATCCTCGTGTTTGCGTTTGCTCAAATTTCTCTAAACTCAATCTCTCTTTATTACTTGCTCTATTTATTGCCTTTTATCTTGCAAGCATTTTAATTTAAGCTTATTGTTTTAAATAGATTTTAATTCCGCATTATTGTCATATTTCATATAGCCATCACCTATTCACCCCCCCTCTAGGTGATTTCAATTGGTATCAGAGCCTAACCCTACTATCTGGTTTAACCACCTTAGGGAGATCCTTGTATTTGGCTATATCACTTTGTTGCATTCTTCATTTGTTGTGCATTTTATTCATTTTCTATGGCATCCCTTGATTTTTCTAGCATCAAGTCCCCACCCAAATTTGATGGCTTGAACTTCCCTATTTGGAAGGTCAAGATGAATCTCTTCCTTAAGTCCCTAGGAGTTAGGGTAGCTAGGGCCATAACTAAAGAATTTGTAGAACCTCTCACCGATGAGAGATCATGGTCTGAGGACACCACCAAGGACTATGAGGCCAATGCTAGGGCTCAATATGCATTAACCCAAGCCCTTAATGAAGATGACCTCTCACGCATCATAAATTGTAAATCCGCATATGAAGTGTGGAATGTTTTAATTGTGACTCATGAGGGAACGTCACAAGTCAAGAGATCTAAAATTGACTTGCTTCGTTCTCAATATGAGAATTTTTATATGCTTGAGAATGAGAGCATTGATGACATGCTCACTCGTTTCACCAAAATAACAAATGCTTTATCTTCTTTAGGTGATGCGATCGATAATGACCAAAAGATTCGAAAGGTCATTAGAGCTCTTCCCAAAGCTTGGGAAGTCAAGGCAACCACCCTCAAAGAACTCAACGATAGGGAGGAGATGGACTTCTCCGGTTCCATCGGAAATCTCAAGACCCATGAGATGGAGATGAAAGTTAGAGAAGAAAGGGAGGCGCCAAAGAAGAAAGCTCTCGCCTTCAAAGCCACTCCAACCAACCATGACGAGGAAGACTCATCGGAAGATTGCGATGAGGACTTTGCCATGCTCATCCGGAAGGTGGGCAAGATGTTCTACAAGAAGGGGAGGCAAAGCAACTTTCGAAGAGGGAAATCTCAAGGAAGATTCGAAAGGAAAAGAGAGGATCCGGGTCCTTGCTTTCATTGCAAGAAGATCGGACACCTCATTGCCGATTGCCCCGCTCTCCAAGTTACCACCTCCAAGAACGGCCCAAAGAAGAAGAAGGCAATGGTGGCCACGTGGGACGATACGGAGTTGGAATCCGAAGAGGAGAACGACGCCGCACACATGTGCTTCATGGCACATGGAGATGATGCTTCTAAGGTAACTCTCGACAACTCCATAGAAGATGATGAATTGACTATGGATGAGTTAGCTCAATTCTTTGAAGAACTACAACATAGATATGAGATTTCGCAATCTCATAACAAGAAATTAAAAAGAGAAAATGATTCTTTGAAAGATAAAATTAATATTATTGAAAAAGAGAAAAATGATTTGACAAATGCTTTTAAGAAAATAAAGATTGATTTTGAAAACTATAAATTAGCTTGTAAAGGGAAAAACCCCCATTGTATCTTGTAATAAAAATGATTTTATTGAAATTCAAAAACGGGTTGATGTTTTAGATTCAACTCTTAAAAAATGTGCTTTTGATTTAAGTAAGTTTGCATCTAGGTTTCCCAAAGGAGTAACCCAAGGGAAACACACTCACCATGCACGGAAACATGCACACACTCACAAGCATGCTCACATGTATGGTAGTGGTAGGATTTATGTTTGCACACACTGTGGCCGCAAAGGCCATTTAGAAAAATTTTGTTTTGCTAAACATAACATGACTAATAAACATGTTTGGGTTCGCCCCGGTACTAACCCCAAAGGACCCAAAAAGATATGGGTACCTAAAGACACAAAATTTAGTTGAAACAGGTGGGTCTTCATCCTCCAAGACTTAGGGGGGACGGTGCGCGGGTGGTGGATGCATCAAAGCTTAAAGATCACATCGCGCTTGCATCACTATCATTGAGGCACCTATTTTGGAGAATACCCTCGGTTTGGTAATTTCTCCATTTAAAAAGTTTTTTTTTTGTTTATATACATATGCATAGGATTGTTAGTTTACTTTTGTGCTACATTGATATGTGTTAGTGTAAACACTTACATTTCCTTCATGCCTATGTATATGCCTTGTTCTAATTCATGTTATCTTGCTTTATGTCATTTTTTTTGTTGTGTCCACATGTCTAGTTTTGAACATATATCTATATTCACATTTTGTCAAAATTAAAATAAATATTTAAAATTCATATTTAAAGCAAATACATTAGAGATGGCAATTGCGCACCTCAACTCATATTTAGAGGAATCTCGAGGATGGAGTTCAGAACCCTTCACCGGGTATTCGGCTCAACATCTCTAAACCTTTGTTTTTATATGGAAAATAAAAAGGAAAAATATTTGTGTAAATTTTGTTGATAATTATAACTAATTTAAATCATGTTTTTAACCTTGTAAGTTGAAAATATTCTTCTTATTATTTTCAGACAATTTTAGATATTTTTTTGGGAGTCTTTACTGCTGACAGGTTTTGGGCAAGTCCGGCCGACCGGATCTGAGATCCGGCTGACCAACCTTGCCTGGAAGTATGCTTTTTACCTCTTCTCTGTAGCTGGCCGACCGGTGCGGTCGACCGTTTCATCTGTCAGAGCTCTCGGGTAATTTCGGCCGACCGGTGCGGTCAACCGTTTAGTCTGCCAGTGGTCTCGGGTATTTTCGGTCGACCGGACCGGTCGACCGGGCGACGGGAATCTGTCTTTTACCCACCCTATTTAAAACCCGATCTCTCTCTCTCTCTCTCTCACATTTCTCACCGGCGACTCTTCTTCTCCCTCTCTCTAAAAACCCTAATGACCTCTTCCCACCTCAAATCCAACTTAAATCTTAGCTTCATACTCTCAAATCTTTGCTGGATCGTCTCTTTCAGGCCCGATCTACGTTCAATCTCAGGGATTTTTGGTTGTGGGTCCTTGATCTCTCTTCCATCAAGGTAAAATATCATTTTTATTTAGATCTTGCGTTCCATCTTGTTGTTCATCCTAGTTTTGCCAAGATCTACCCTTCACCTAGATTAGATCAAGCCCCAATATTGTTTTTGACCTAGATCTTCATTTTAACTTAAAAGAAATTATGCCTAAAAGATCTAGAGCTGAGAAGGAAAATCAGTAGTCCCTTCTTCTTCCTCCACTAGACCTAAACCTCCATTTGTTTCCGATCTTGCTGAAAATCGGTATATCCTTCTTTCGAGGAGAACCATTATTTCTGGGAGATGTGTTGTCCTGCAAGATTTTGAGCACCTCAATATCCCACAAATTTTAAGGAATAATTCATTGGATCAGTTTATGGTTATTAGAGAACCCGTGTATACCTCACTCATACCTTACTTTTACACAAATCTTGCTTATGAGGGAAACCGGGTTAGGACTAGGGTCCTTGGGAGAGACATCGACATCCCTCTCCAACAATTTGCTGACCTTCTTCATCTCTCCTGTGAAGGAGCTGATGTGTATTCCTTTGATCTCCATGATTTCGAGTATCCGGCCGGTGAGTCTTCGCTTACCGCGTCCACCTTACTCCACGGGGATGACAACCCCGGCTTAGTGAGGAATGAGGAGGTGAACAAATTCACACTCACCGCTCAAGTCCTCGCTAAATTTGTATTCTATAACATATTGCCCAAATCTGGTGAATACAGTCATGCTAGGGGTCCTGTTCCTCTGATTGTCTATTGCCTTCTGAAAGGCATTAAAATAAACATCCCCCGATTTATCATCTCTCACATGACCTCCGATCATGTCCGTGTCCCCACTAGCCATTTGCCTTATGGGATGCTTATCTCATATCTCCTAAAACAACTAGATTTTGATCTGTCCTCTGAGATACCCTCTGAACCCTCCGTGAACCTGAACAGCACTCTTTTGATGAGGATGCAACCTAGGGTGCGTCATCCCGCTCCCGAGCAGCCTCTTATTCCTCCTGCTCATGTTCCAGGGTCTTCATCTGCCCCAGGGACTTCCTCTGCTCCAGGGCCATCCATTCCTTCAGACCTTCAGGCCTTTATTTCTTCTGAGCTTCGTACTCAGTTTCAGGAGCATCAGTCTTGGGTGACCGCTGAGATTCAGCAACGACTTACCCAGATTTCTGCGGCGGATGCAGCACATCGCGCGGAGATGGACTCTTGTTATCAGGGACTTCGCAATGATATGTCCTATTTTGCTAATTCCATGCGATACATGGATTCGCAATTTAGTGCACTCTTTGTGAAGTACAACATGCTTGGTCCAGACCCCACGCCGTTTGCCCGACCGCTTCCTTCCTCCGGCCCTCCATTTCCAGCTAGGGCCCCTTCTGCTTCTTCAGCAACACAGCCAGGTGTTGCAGCTATTGATCCAGAGGAGGAGGCTTCAGACGATGATGATGAGGATGATGATGAGGATGAGGAGATGGCTGTAGGTAATGATGAGGACGACGATGAGGAGGACGACGACGATGATGAGTGACTTCCCCTTTTGATGATGTCAAAAAGGGGGAGAGATATTCATGAGAGACTTCCTTGGGCTTATATTTTGTTGGCTTGTATTTTGTATTTTGTATTTTGTGTGTTGGACACATTTCGGTATTTTATTTCTGTTTAGTATTTTGGACATGTATTTGATGTTTGTGTGGACATGTGTCTTTACTTTTATGTCTTGGATGAACATGTGTTTATTTATGGCATGAGTTATCTTTTCTGGCATAGACATGTGTATGGTTGTTTATTATTTGTGTTATTTACGTATGCCTGAGTATCCTTTTATAATATGCATGTGTTGAGGGGGAGCTTCACTTAAAGTCTCCACCCAAAATATTTGTAATAACTATATATGTTTGGTCATCATCAAAAAGGGGGAGATTGTTGGCCCAAAGGCCATTAGCCCGATATTTTGATGATGACAAACCATATTTAGTTATGTGTTTAACAATCTTGTTTAAAAGAATTTCAGGTTTAAAACAAGTTGATTTGACGGCTACACATCAAGACTCACAAGTTTGGACGCCGCTAAAGATTTGCATTCCCAAGCCCAGCACGGTAGAAAAGCTTCAGAATCAAAACATTGAAGAAAAGAACAAGATTTGTATTTTACTTTTATGTTTAGATATTTTGTCAAAACCTAGATGATAAAGGTAGATTATTTGGGATTGTCACTCACACACACACTTAGTTTTGCTTCATGGCTTTAAAACTATTTTTATTTCAGAATTTCTAACTTAGTTTTAGAAATACCATGTTTTGGAAAAACCGTTTTTAGAAAAACATTTTATCAAAAGGATTTTTACCAAAAATGATCTAACATGTTTGAGTGTTGATCTATGATCATACTCTTAGTTTTATTAGGTCTAGAACCTTATTTTCAAATCCTTAAACCAAAAATGTTTGAACCAAAAATTTCCTTTCCCATTTTTGGCAGACTCTATTTAAACAGATCTGACAGTCTCCGGTCGACCGACCCAGTCGACCGACGTGCACGGCTGTGCATGTGTGCACGTCGGCCGACCGCTCGGGTCGACTGGGCACTTGTCAGTGCTCTCTGTTTATTTCGGTCGACCGAGTCGGCCGACCGTTTTCCCCAACGGTCAGAAATATGACCGTTGGCGGTCGACCGGCCCGGTCGACCGTTAGCTGTCAGAAAGTCTGACAGACTCCAACAACTCTATTTTCTGACAGATTTTTGTTGGGATCTCACCCCAACGAATCTCTTTAGCTGTTTTACCCTGTCTTTCATCCACTATATATAGTGGGTCATTTCAACATGATAAGACAACAATTTTTACAATATTTACAAGTTTTCAAAAGCTTTTCTTTTTAGAAAAGATTTTCATCAAAGCCAAAATTTCCAAACACCTACTTGAAGCAAATCCCTCTACTTCACTCTAGTCATTTGCACTTCACAATCCCAAGTACTATCTCTACATATTGGTTATAGGATTGTGCTAAGTGAGCTTTTTGTGATCAAGTGTGATCAACTTTCTTCTTGAGCGAAGTTGTAGAGGCATCGGCCTCAAGCGAGCTAGTGTGCTCCAAGTGGTGTTGCGGCATCACGAGAGATAGGACAAGTGTGTCATTATATTGGAGATCCAGTGGGATCAACAATAGTGGAAATCCTTCAAGTGTGAAGGCGGGGACGTAGAGCGTGGCTCGAACCTCGGAACATATCCTCGTGTTTGCGTTTGCTCAAATTTCTCTAAACTCAATCTCTCTTATTACTTGCTCTATTTATTGCCTTTTATCTTGCAAGCATTTTAATTTGAGCTTATTGTTTTAAATAGATTTTAATTCCGCATTATTGTCATATTTCATATAGCCATCACCTATTCACCCCCTCCTCTAGGTGATTTCAATAAGTACATGTCCAAAATACTAAACAAAACACCATGTGTCCAACAACACAAAATACAAAATAGATAATATAGCCCAAGAAGTCTCTCATAAATATCTCTCCCCCTTTTTGACATTATCAAAGAAGGGGAAAATCTCTAAATCACTCATCACCATCATCATCCTCAGAATCGTCCTCATCTCCTTCAGCCATCTCCTCATCACCATCATCATCATCCTCCTCATCATCATCTGAAGCCTCCTCCTCTGGATTGATCGCTGCAACACTTGGCTGAGGTGCTGGAGGATCAGAAGGGGCCCTAGCTGGAAATGGAGGGCCGGAGGAAGGAAGCAGTCGGGCAAACGTCGTAGGGTCTGGAGCTCGCATGTTGTACTTCAAGTAGAGAGCACCAAATTGCGAATCCATGTATCGCATGGAATCAGCAAAGTAGCACATATCGTTTCGAAGTCCCTGATAGTGAGTGTCCATCTCCTCGCGATGTGCCGCTAACTCCGCAGAAATCTGGTTTTGGCACTGCTGGATCTCAGCGGAAATCAAAGAATGATGCTCCTGGAACTGAGCTCGAAGCTCAGAAGAAATAAAGGACTGGAGGTCTGAGGGAATAGACGACCCTGGAGCAGAAGAAGATACTGGAAGAGAGGAAGACCCTGGAACAGAAGTAGGAGGAATAGGAGGCTGCTCAAGAGCGGGATGACGCATCCCATCTTGCATCCTCTTAAGAAGAGTGCTGTTCAGGTTTATAGAAGGGTCTGAGGGTCTCACAGAGGACAAGTCAAAATTAAGTTGTTTTAGAAGATAGGAGATTAGCATCCCATAAGGCAAATGCCTAGTGGGGACAAAAACATGATCTGAAGTCATGTGAGAAATGATGAACCTGGCAAAGTTTATCTTAATGCCTTTCAGAAGGCAATAGACAATTAGTGGGACAGGTCCTCTGGCGTGACTATTTTCACCAGATTTGGGCAGAATGTTATAAAACACAAATTTAGCTAGAACTTGAGCGGTGAGTGTGAAGTTTCTCACCTCCTCATTCCTCACTAAGCCGGGGTTGTCATCCCCGTGGAGTAAAGTTGACGCGGTGAGCGCAGACTCACCGGCCGGATACACAAAATCATACAGGTCATAGGAGTAGACATCAACTCCTTCACAGGAGAGATGCAGAAGCTCAACAAAATCTTGGAGAGAGATATCTATGTCTCTTCCAAGAACCCTAGACTTCATTTGAGAGCAATTGCTCTGAGAATTTCCGCTTTCTTCAGAGTCTCTAACAGGGGCCTGCCTCCATGGATGAAGATGGCGCTATGCACGAAGATGACCCAGAGCTTGATTGTCCTTTTTCAGGTTCGCTGGGCCTCTGGGAGAATATTTTAGCCGGTGAACTTGATCGATATTCGTCCAGAAGGGAAGAAGTCATGGTCTTTGACGTCCACAGTTTTTTAATACACGGGGACGTCAATAACACCACTGCTCTTATTCAACAAGGGCTCTTTTGATGTTTAGTCTTCTTGGTTCTTTTGATGTTTAGTCTTCTTTGTACTGCTATATTGTAACACTCAATCTTATTGTATAAGAGAGCGTTTTGTATCATTTTCACATGCCTGGAGATAAATGCCTGGACATAAATAAAAAGACCTCAATAACACAACTGCTCTTAGTCAACAATGGCTCTTTTTGATGTTTACTCTTCTTTGTACTGCTATATTGTAACACTCAATCTTATTATATAAGAGATCGTTTTTGAATCATTTTCACATGCCTGGAGATAAATGCGTGAACTTATAAAAAGCATATTTGTTTTTTAATAAACTACGACCTTTGGTCGCAGTCATGCATTGCAAACAAAACAACTTGGACCAGAGATGACACTGCGACTAAGGTCGCATGAGACTACAGTGCAAACAGAAACAACTGCGACCAGGGTCGACATTGTGACCAAAAAACTGCGACCAAGGTTGCAGATTATTTTTTTAAGACTGCGGCCATCAACTGCGACCAAAGTCGCAGTGTTGTTGATTATTTATAAATACCACCAACTGCGACCAAGGTCGCAGTGATGTTGTTGATTAAGAGTAAAGACCAGAAACTGCGACCAAGGTCGCTGTGTATTTTATTAAGACTAAACACCAACAACTGCGATCAAGGTCGCGGTTTATTTTATTAAGACTACGGTTAGAAACTGCGACCAAGGTAGCAGTGTTGTTGTTGATTAAGACTAAAGACCAGCAACTGCGACCTTGGTCGCATTGTATTTATTAAGTCTGCGTCCATGGTCGCAGTATTTCAACCAATACATAGTAGTAAAAAATGTAATTCACACAATTAACTTTAGAAAACAGATTTATATATATTTAAAAAGAAAAACAAAATACAATTTTTTAACTTCTAATCGTCGTCATCACCATCGTAATCAGATTCGTCGTCAAGAGTCATGCTTTCGTCTTCTGTCTCTTCCTCCTCTTCTGGTACAGTCTCATCGTCGCTTTCTTCTTCTTCATGTTTGTGTTCATCAATGAACTCCCAGAAAGGGTCGTCTGTATCAAGCTCAGATTCTGACCCGTAGCAAGACATTGTTTCAGAACTAAACATAAAATCATCATTTGATGATTGGCTTCTTTCCGGTGAAGACGGTGGTGATGGTGGAGACATTGTTTGAATGTATTGGCTTCTTTCCGGTGAAGACGGTAGTGATGGTGAAGACATTTTTTGAATGTATTTTCCGAACAGTCAGAGTAACGAGTTTGAGCAAAAATAACTTTGTATGTTTTTAATCCTTTGCTCATGACCCTTTATATATTTTTAATCCCAGAATTCCAAAAGGTTTTAAGCTCTCGGACCACGTGAATATCTCTCAAATATATTTTCTATCTTTTTCCAAAAATTGTATACTTCCTAGGTGACTGTTCAGTTATCCAAAACAGTTTAAAAGTTAATACACTATAATTTTAAATTACTTTGAACTCCAAAACAGTTCATTATTGCGACCATAGTCGCATTGGGAACTGATAAATGATTAAGTAAATGCGACCATAAATTGTCAACTATTAGTCATCAAATATTTGTCCTTCGTATAATTTCTTTATAGAATTATTTGCCTATATCTTTAGATTACGTATGGTGCATATTTTTCCTTTCTCGGAGATTAACATTACTGCGTCTCTTTTTTCTAGACTGTTGTTGTATCACGGTAGATATAATATTAATTACTTCTTTTACATAAGGCATGAGAAAGTAGATTGCGAATTTGGTCGCAGTACCGAAGGAGGTCGCATTGCTATACGATAGCATTTTTTTGTCCGGTATTCTTTATTCTGTATTAAGTCTGCGACCATGGAATCTTTTTTTACTTTTCAATGCTAGAAGTCGCAGTCGTCATATAAAAGGGGTATTTTTGTCATTTTGTTTCACGATTATTTAGGCGGGATTTTTTGATTTTTTTTGGCGCCCACACTCTGCGACCGATGTGTGCCTATATTCAACCACGTCCTGCAGGCTGAGAAACTCTCTCAGCCCGCAGGCTGAGGTACAGTAAGCCCTATATATATATAGGTCTATATATATAGGTATATATATATTTAGGTATATATATATATATTATATATATATATATATATATATATATATATATATATATATATATATATATATTAGAAAAATGTATATCAGCCGGCGGGCTGAGAGTACTTTCTCAGCCTGCGGTGACGTGGCTCAATTTGTTACCTCACTGGCTTGCGGCCCGCTTTTAGGAAGAAGTTAAATTACCAAATACCCCTTTCGGTAACTTTTACTTATTGTTTATTATTATTTTTGTCCCCCTTTTATTTTTCCGCTCTTTATAGGATATAAATTACTTTTCGCCCTATTTCTTTACCTCTTTTTTTGAAAGATATACTTTCTCCTTTTTCAGCCTGCGATAAAATTCTACTTTATAATTTAAATTTTTTTGTATATAATATAGTCAGAGTCTTTGGTCGCAGTGTACATTTAAACTGCGACCTTAGTCAGAGTCTTTTGGTCGCAGTGTACATGGTTAATCGCGACCAAGATCGCCGTGTTGTTATTGATAAAGATGGCCAGCAATTGCAATTTAGGGTCGCATTACATGGACTGCGATGTAGGTCGCAGTACGTTAGGTAGATGTTTCCTTTATATTAACATGCATAGCGACCAAGGTCGCAGTGTTATTTTTTATTAAGACTGCCGCCAGCAATTGCGACCAAGGTCGCAGTGTTGTTGTTTTATTAAGTGTTGTTTTGGATTAAGTCATTTTTTTGAATCTAAATGAAAAATGAAAAGTTTTTGCTGAGGGGACGCAACTTGGAGTCACTTCGTGAGACGCGGCCTGTCATAAAGATTTTATGAGATCTTTTAACGTCAAGTCTACATTGACGAACCCGCACCATTCGTTGTTTCCCAAAGCGGTTGTCCACGCGTCTGCTCTTCATTGGGCTTAGGCGTTAATGTCTTTTAATGCCAAACCGGCGCTGGTGGTTGGAGACCAGCGTCTTCGACACTCCAGGCTGAGAAACTCTCTCAGCGTGCAGGCTGAGGTACTGTAAGCCTTACACTCCACGCCTTCCATTGGACTTCGATAGTCGTGCGATCATTAATGCCGACGTTTCTGATTAATGAACCATTAATTATGGTTATTATGGGCTGCCTATAAATAGGGCTCACCCTCTCCTTTTTTTAACAGCCCATACTTAGACTGTTTTCTTTCGAGAGCAATTGCTCTGAGAATTCTAGCTTTCTTGAGAGTCTCTAACAGGGGCTTGCCTCCATGGATGAAGATGACCCTATGGACGAAGATGACCCAGAGCTTGATTGTCCTTTTTTCAGGTTCGCTGGGCCCCTGGGAGAATATTTTGGCCGGCGAACTTGATCGATGTTCGTCCACAAGGGAGTAGGTCGTGGTCCTCGTCGTACACAAGAGAGTAGGTCGTGTCATGACGAGGACTTAACCCTCACCGAGATCTGCTCTCACATCATGCACCATGCAGCAGTCAAGCTTGCTGGCTTTTGCATGGTCAGAGTGGGTACGGCGGCGGGGGTTGTGGTGGATATAGTGGTGGGTAGCATACCCTGTGAGGTCTCAAAACCTCCTCTCTCACCCCAGAAGTGACATCGAGGAAACTCCATGCTCACTGATGACCTTCTGGCGAAGAGATGTTCATCAACGAAAGATTCTGCTGCCACCAGACCTGTATAACACAACTGCTCTTAGTCAACAAGGGCTTTTTTTGATTTTTACTCTTCTTTGTACTGCTATATTGTAACACTCAATCTTATTGTATAAGAGAGCTTTTTGTATCATTTTCACATGACTGGATATAAATGCCTGGACATAAATAAAAAGACCTCAATAACCACTGCTCTTAGTCAACAAGGGCTTTTTTGATGTTTAGTCTTCTTTGTACTTCTGTATTGTAACACTCAAATCT
>JAVJIF010016160.1:0-5000 GCA_038442645.1 Agave tequilana | reverse complement strand
CATGAATGATCAAATGGTCTGTAGAGGAATGCGCGATACCAGGCCATCCGATAATCATGATAAGAGTAACCTTTTGGAATGTAATTGACTATAAAATCCTTCATTGTAGCATAGGATGCCCATTCTGTCGGTTTGATTACTCTTTTGATGATGCATTTTGA
Source organism: Agave tequilana (assembly GCA_038442645.1). NCBI lineage: Eukaryota > Viridiplantae > Streptophyta > Magnoliopsida > Asparagales > Asparagaceae > Agave > Agave tequilana. The sequence continues at coordinate 4,839 of JAVJIF010016160.1, read as the reverse complement.
ATAAGAGATTCTGTCGGGATTGTTTTTGTCCATAGAATGATATAGCTCAATAGAGCCAGAGTCAACGAGAACAAGTTCATAATATCGTTGAGTTTTGAGTGGGTCGTCTGGAATCCATTGACAACCAGAAGGTAGGATTTTACTAACAAATGAGGAGAGGTTTTGTAATCATGAATTTCAGTAAAGGTGGTAAGGAGTAGATGTTCTGGATTCCTTTTGGTGAAATAAGGAGATGAATCAGATGTTGACTGAGGGCGTGATGTGTTTTGAATTTTGGCAGAAGGCGTTTGAAGAGTCATGGCATAAGGAAGAGGAGGAAAATTACCTAAGACTTGGAATTTATTGGGACTTTGAATAGGCGAGGATGAAAGTGATGAGATTTTTATTTCATAGTCTTTGGAATTGACGGTCTTTTGAATCAGAGATTTGCCTTTATCGGTACTCATTTTTAATTTGTGGTTAAGAATTCACGAGTTAGGAAATCAGGTAAGGAATTATTTGAACTTTAAGATACGCTATATCAAAATCAAAAATAGAAAGAATGGCTTGCCATCTAGCAAAAATTTGCTTAGATGCAATATTTTGAACATCTTTTTCAAGAATAAATTTAGCGAATTGACAATCAATTCGGAGAAGGAATTTTTTATTCAGAAGATCATCTTGGAATTTAGAAATACATTGAACAATGGAAAGAATTTCCTTTTTGATGGTGGAGTAAGATTTTTGAGGACCGAGCCATACACCAGAATGAATCTAACCAGTTGCTCATGAGATGTTTGTTGAAATCTTTGTTTCAGTATGCCACCATATCCTATATCCGATGCATCTGTTTCAACTATCATGAATGCATGAGGATGAGGAATGCATAGACATGGTAATGAATGGACTTTCTCTTTAATTTGTTTGACTATTTGAGTATGCTTAGCAGACCATGCTGGTGGATTTTTTTGGAGTCTTTGAAATAGTGGTGCACAAATTATTCGTATTTTGGGATAAAATCAGATACGTAATTTAACATCCTAAAAATCTTTGTAACTGGGTTTTATCTTTAATTTCATTGGGAAATTTGTTTACAAATTCTATTGATCTATTGATTGGTGTTATGGTTCCCCTATGAATATTGTGAATTTAGAATTGTGAATTGTAATATTTATGAATACAAACCATTTCTGATATGTGAATCCCTTAATAGTTGAAATGAAGTTAGAGTCGGAAGGTTCAGTGGTTGAAATGGTGATTTCGTTTAATAAGAAAGGTACTCTTCTTCTGATATGGTTGCAATTTCTTTTCCTTTATCGAGTTGAGTCTGAATAAGGCACATTTGGGTTTCGTATGCTAAATTTTTTGTTTCTATTTGGCTTAAATTTTCTTTAATATTCTTAATTTCTTCTTTTAATAATTTTATTTCTGTTCGAAGTTCATGAATGCTATTTGGTTGGGGATTCATGGTTGTATTTACGGGATAGGTCTCAAAAAGTTTTGAGATACTAAAAGGTTGAATTAGTTTATCCGTATTGTCTTCTTCATTGATTATTAGGGTTTTCAATTTTTCTAAATGTTCCTTTTGTTTTTTCGGGTCTGGAATCTGTTGTATCATATCGAATATCAATTCTTTTGAATCTTTTTTTAAATTTTTTGCCTTAGGTAATTTAGAGTGTTTCTTGTATTAATCATATTAATTTGTTTACATGTACACGTATGGTCACTACAACTTGAAGAATAGTAAAATCCATCATCTTCAGATATTTTTTTAATTTCAGAATAGAGTTAATTTTTCTTTAAATTTTTCTTTTATGTTTGAATCTATATCTGATAGATTGTCTATGATTTCATTAATTCTATTTTTGCCTTTTAGTTTACATTTACTTGCGATTTGACCAGATTTGCAACATTTATAACAAGTAATTCTTTTAGATTGATAATAATCTTCGTTTGAATGTTTTCGATAATATTTGTATTTCTTTGGCTTTTGCTTTTTATAAGGAATCATTTTTTGTTTGTGTTTCTTTTCTATTGAGGGAGCTTTTATTCCTGTGATGCTAAATGCTTCACAGAAAGGGCCCATTTCTTTTCGTTTATTACCGTATTTGGCTTGAAATTTTAATTTCTGACAGGCTAGTAGTGCTTCCTTTTTAACGAATGCAAATAATTGACCGTATGTAATAGTACTAAAATCAGTATTATCATCTTCAATTCCCATGGCCTTTTTATACTGGTGAAAACTCGTTGTGAAAATAAATTGGGTAGACCTGTAATAAATTTTTCTTTCCAAAAAGATTTGGTTGAATCGGACCATTTTAACACATGAGTTAGAAACATATCTTTGTACCATCGAAAATCAGAAAGGGTTGGACATCGAAGGTTAGTAAGGAATATTTTTGAAGATCCTAATTCTTCTGCAGGGTTTCCTACAAAATGTGTTGCTATTGTGACGATGAAAAAACTAGTAGAATCATTTCTCCTAGTAATTGTTCCCTGAGCATCTTCTACTTCTATTTCGTGATTTAAAATAGTTTTGTTTGTCTTCTAGGGTTAGTGAGTTATCCCACCAATATTTTAATTGACCAGCGAATCCGGTGACAATGTAAACAGTGGCATTTTGTTCTTGTAGTCAGTTTGTTTTGTAGGCAGTTACTGCCATACCAATTTCCTGTAAAGTGTTTAATATTTCATATTCACTTTTGCCATCATATTCCATTCATAAACTGAAGTACCATCGTAACTGACTTGATTATTGCTCGTTCTTCATATTGAATATCTGGAAGGGTTGGCCTAGGATAATAATTCCTAGTTCTTCCTTTACGCCAATAATTTTTGTATGATTGTTATGCTGCTTGTATTTTCGATGAATTCTATTAATTTCTAAATCTTGATCTGTTCCTTGAATATCATCTTCTATTTGATTAATTTGTTGTACTAAGGAATTGTCTGAGGCTGAAGAGTCTTTAGCAGATTCAGATTCTGATGCATTTTGTTCTTCAATCGTATTTATCTTTGATGTGCTTGGAATATCTTTATTAATTTTTTCTAGAGCTTGAGCTATTTGTCCTAGTAAGTTTAGTGATTGAATTTTTTCTTCAAATTTAATTGGTATATTAGTTAGTTGAAAATGTGGTGCTGAATAACTTTGTGGAAATTTAGGACTTGACTCTTTGTGTACCCCTTAATTTCAGTTGATAAAGAATCTATTTGTTGTGCTATCGTGTACAGCATTTGATTTGAATAATTATTTTGATGATATATTTTCTTAATGACTTCAATGTTAACCGGTTCATTATTATCTTTTCCCTTTTAAAGGGTGAGGCAGTAATGTCTCCTTCTTTAGTAGTAATTTTAATAGATTGCAATTGGGGATAGATAGAAGTTACTGTTTGACCGTCGGATAATTGCCATTTTTTATATAAACTAGTTTGAACTTGATTTGAGATTGGTTGTACGGGTTTTGAATGCCCTATTTTATTAAATAATATTCTAACCATATTTCAAAGTTAAAATTAATTTTATGTTTTTCTATATCAGTGATCCATTCTTTTATTAATATTTCCTGATAAGTTTTATCAAATTCTGAGAACGAATTAAAATATTCTGATTCTTCTCTGAAGTCTTTCATTAATTCAAAACTATTATTAATGAATGGTTTATCACTAGTAATGACATTAATCTCAGTACTAAAGTCTCCTTTCATCTGTGATGAGGTCGGAGAATAATTTCCCTGATCCATTTCTGGAAGAGGAGATTTATGAAATACTTTAATGGGCTGTTGTAATGAATAATCTGAGTATGACCTCCTACTAGATCAGGATACCTGAAAGAGGTTGAAGGTTTTCTTTCAGCGAATTAAATCGTATTAATACCGTTCCATCATTTTCTTCAATAATATCAGAAATTTCTGTTCTTTCTATGTCTCTAGGAGTTTGAGGATTTTCAATCCTAAATTCCTCTGGAATTGTGATTTCATTCCACTTTAATCTTCTTGGGACAAAGTTTTTGAATGTTCAGTTTCAATTTGAAGTAAGACAGTTTCTTCTTGTGTAGAGGTATTCATCATTTTGAATTTAGGTTCATATTAGATTTCATTAATTTGAAATACATTTTATACATAACTGCTACTTGTTCAGTAAATTTTTCAAATTTGTCACCTTGTAAATGAATGTCTAAGATTAATGAATTTAAGAATAATGGATCTGTTAATGATACAGAGTAGTTAGGCATACGATTGAAATAGACTGGACCATTACATATATTTGTTTGAATCATAGACAAAATAGACGACTTGTATCTTTTTAGTCTTTTGTCTCTTAAGGCTGTATACACAGGAATATCTACACTTGTATGAACTAAGGGTTTAATGGCTACCTGTATTAGGCCAAAATGGATGTAACGAAATCCTTCTTTAGAAATTCTTGTAATACCAAGGTGGATAATAATGGAATGGTTTGAAATTTATTCTGAATATTGAACTTCATGAATTTTAATTGCGTATGATGTTTTGAAGTCAAATGTTCCTATACTATAGATATTTTCTAATTTTTCATTTGGAATTTTCATTCTAAATAGTCCTCATGAATTATGTCTTCCCTACTTCTTAATATCTTCTTAGTTGAGCCTGAGGATGAATTGGAACCTAGAAGCATTCTTCTTACAATGTTAGCCATAATTAATGCATGATCAAATGTATGTTGCAACTCTAGTCTTAACGGAACACGGGAACACTATGCCTGGAACACCCTATTCATTTAGTGGCTTACCAACGGTCTTACAAGTTTACCAACACTTACCAACGCTAATGCAGAGTTTAACATGCAATTGATACGCACTAATGATAACAACAATGCAAGA